>JAQONI010000072.1:0-81528 GCA_036936925.1 Cenchrus fungigraminus
GAAATGCTCCAAAACACTCCCGTACATCATTTTGGGTCTAATGCAGTTGAATGGATGCATATGGTGTGAAACCATTTTCGCAACTTCGGTACCCCTAATATAGTGCATTCAGGCCCGAAACACATGTCTTGCACCTTTTATCGTGTCGAATGTTTCCGAAATCCTCCAAAACACTCCCAAACATCATCTTGGGTCTAATGCAGTAGAATGGATGCATTTGGTGCAAAACCATTTTCGCAACTTCGGTACCCCGAAATAGTGCATTAAGGCCCAAAACACAAGTCTTGCATCCTTTTACATGTTGAATGTTTTCGAAATGCTCTAAAACACACCCGTACATCATTGTGGATCCAATGGAGTAGAATGGATGCATTTCGTGCGAAACCATTTTCGCAACTTTGGTACCCCGATCTAGTGCATTGAGGCCCAAAACAGAAGCCTTGCATTTTTTTACGTGTCGAATGTTTTCAAAATGCTCCAAAACACTCCCAAACATCATTGTGGGTCCAATGGAGTAGAATGGATGCATTTCGTGCGAAACCTTTTTCGCAACTTCGGTACCCCGAAATAGTGCATTAACGCTCGAAACACAAGTCTTGCATCTTTTTACATGTCGAATGTATCCGAAATGCTCCAAAACACTCCCATACATCATTTTGGGTCTAATGCAGTTGAATGGATGCATATGGCGCGAAACCATTTTCGCAACTTCGGTACCCCTAATATAGTGCATTCAGGCCCGAAACGCATATCGTGCATCTTTTATCGTGTCAGATGTTTCCGAAATCCTCCAAAACACTCCCAAACATCATCTTGGGTCTAATGCAGTAGAATGGATGCATTTGGTGCAAAACCATTTGCGCAACTTCGGTACCCCGAAATAGTGCATTCAGGCCGGAAACAGAAGTCTTGCATCTTTTTACGTGTCAAATGTTTCCGAAATGCTCCAAAACACTCCCAAACATCATTTTGGGACAATAGAGTAGAATGGATGCATTTGGTGCGAAACCATTTTCAAAACTTCGGTACCCGAAATAGTGCATTCAGGCTCGAAACACAAGTCTTGCATCTTTTTACGTGTCGAATGTTTCCGAAATGCTCCAAAACACTCCCAAACATCATTTTGGGTCTAATGCAGTAGAATGGATGCATTTGGTGCGAAACTATTTTCGCAACTTCGGTACCCCTAATAAAGTGCATTCAGGCCCGAAACACATGTCTTGCATCTTTTTGCATGTCGAATGTTTCCGAAATGCTCCAAAACACTCCCGTACATCATTTTGGGTCTAATGCAGTAGAATGGATGCATTTGGTGCAAAACCATTTTCGCAACTTCGGTGCCCCGATATAGTGCATTGAGGCCCAAAACAGAAGCCTTGCATTTTTTTACGTGTCGAATGTTTTCAAAATGCTCCAAAACACTCCCAAACATCATTGTGGGTCCAATGGAGTAGAATGGATGCATTTCGTGCGAAACCTTTTTCGCAACTTCGGTACCCCGAAATAGTGCATTAATGCTCGAAACACAAGTCTTGCATCTTTTTACATGTCGAATGTTTCCGAAATGCTCCAAAACACTCCCGTACATCATTTTGGGTCTAATGCAGTTGAATGGAAGCATATGGCGCAAAACCATTTTCGCAACTTCGGTACCCCTAATATAGTGCATTCAGGCCCGAAACGCATATCGTGCATCTTTTATCGTGTCAGATGTTTCCGAAATCCTCCAAAACACTCCCAAACATCATTTTGGGTCTAATGCCGTAGATTGGATGCATTTGGTGCAAAACCATTTTCGCAACTTGGGTACCCCGAAATAGTGCATTGAGGCCCAAAACACATGTCTTGCATCTTTTTACGTGTTGAATGTTAACGAAATGCTCCAAAACACTCCCGTACATCATTTTGGGTCGAATGCAGTTGAATGGATGCATATGGTGTGAAACCATTTTCGCAACTTCAGTACCCCTAATATAGTGCATTCAGGCCCGAAACACATGTCTTGCACCTTTTATCGTGTCGAATGTTTCCGAAATCCTCCAAAACACTCCCAAACATCATCTTGGGTCTAATGCAGTAGAATGGATGCATTTGGTGCAAAACCATTTTCACAACTTCGGTACCCCGAAATAGTGCATTGAGGCCCAAAACACAAGTCTTGCATCCTTTTACGTGTTGAATGTTTTCGAAATGCTCTAAAACACTCCCGTACATCATTGTGGATCCAATGGAGTAGAATGGATGCATTTCGTACGAAACCATTTTCGCAACTTCGGTACCCGAAATAGTGCACTCAGGCCGGAAACACAAGTCTTGCATCTTTTTACGTGTCGAATGTTTCCGAAATGCTCCAAAACACTCCCAAACATCATTTTGGGTCTAATGCAGTAGAATGGATGCATTTGGTGCGAAACTATTTTCGCAACTTCGGTACCCCTAATAAAGTGCATTCAGGCCCGAAACACATGTCTTACATCTTTTTGCATGTCGAATGTTTCCGAAATGCTCCAAAACACTCCCGTACATCATTTTGGGTCTAATGCAGTTGAATGGATGCATATGGTGCGAAACCATTTTCGCACCATCGGTACCCCTAATATAGTGCATTCAGGCCCGAAACACATGTCTTGCATCTTTTATCGTGTCGAATGTTTCCCAAATCCTCTAAAACACTCCCAAACATCATTTTGGGTCAATAGAGTAGAATGGATGCATTTGGTGAGAAACTATTTTTGCAACTTCGGTGCCCGAAATAGTGCATTCAGGCCCCAAACACATGTCTTGCATATTTTTACGTGTCGAATGTTTCCGAAATCCTCCAAAACACTCCCGTACATCTTTTTGGGTCTAATGCAGTAGAATGGATGTATTTGGTGCGAAACCATTTTCTCAACTTCGGTACCCCGATATAGTGCATTGAGGCCCAAAACAGAAGTCTTGCATCCTTTTACGTGTTGAATGTTTTCGAAATGCTCCAAAACACTCCTGTACATCATTGTGGGTGCAATGAAGTAGAATGGATGCATTTCGTGCGAAACCATTTTCGCAACTTTGGTGCCCCGATATAGTGCATTGAGGCCCAAAACAGAAGCCTTGAATTTTTTTACGTGTCGAATGTTTTCAAAATGCTCCAAAACACTCCCAAACATCATTGTGGGTCCAATGGAGTAGAATGGATGCATTTCGTGCGAAACCATTTTCGCAACTTCGGTACCCCGAAATAGTGCATTAACGCTCGAAACACTAGTCTTGCATCTTTTTACATGTCGAATGTTTCCGAAATGCTCCAAAACACTCCCGTACATCATTTTGGGTCTAATGCAGTTGAATGGATGCATATGGCGCGAAACCATTTTCGCAACTTCGGTACCCCAAATATAGTGCATTCAGGCCCGAAACGCATATCGTGCATCTTTTATCGTGTCAGATGTTTCCGAAATCCTCCAAAACACTCCCAAACATCATTTTGGGTCTAATGCAGTAGATTGGATGCATTTGGTGCAAAACCATTTTCGCAACTTCGGTACCCCGAAATACTGCAATAAGGCCCAAAACACATGTCTTGCATCTTTTTACGTGTTGAATGTTAACAAAATGCTCCAAAACACTCCCGTACATCATTTTGGGTCTAATGCAGTTGAATGGATGCATATGGTGTGAAACCATTTTCGCAACTTCGGTACCCCTAATATAGTGCATTCAGGCCCGAAACACATGTCTTGCACCTTTTATCGTGTCGAATGTTTCCGAAATCCTCCAAAACACTCCCAAACATCATCTTGGGTCTAATGCAGTAGAATGGATGCATTTGGTGCAAAACCATTTTCGCAACTTCGGTACCCCGAAATAGTGCATTAAGGCCCAAAACACAAGTCTTGCATCCTTTTACATGTTGAATGTTTTCGAAATGCTCTAAAACACTCCCGTACATCATTGTGGATCCAATGGAGTAGAATGGATGCATTTCGTGCGAAACCATTTTCGCAACTTCGGTACCCCGATATAGTGCATTCGGGCCCGAAACACAAGTCTTGCATCTTTTTACGTGTCAAATGTTTCCGAAATGCTCCAAAACACTCCCAAACATCATTTTGGGTCAATAGAGTAGAATGGATGCATTTGGTGCGAAACCATTTTCGCAACTTCGGTGCCCCAATCTAGTGCATTGAGGCCCAAAACAGAAGCCTTGCATTATTTTACGTGTCGAATGTTTTCAAAATGCTCCAAAACACTCCCAAACATCATTGTGGGTCCAATGTAGTAGAATGGATGCATTTCGTGCGAAACCTTTTTCGCAACTTCGGTACCCCGAAATATTGCATTAACGCTCGAAACACAAGTCTTGCATCTTTTTACATGTCGAATGTATCCGAAATGCTCCAAAACACTCCCATACATCATTTTGGGTCTAATGCAGTTGGATGGATGCATATGGCGCGAAACCATATACGCAACTTCTGTACCCCTAATATAGTGCATTCAGGCCCGAAACGCATATCGTGCATCTTTTATCGTGTCAGATGTTTCCGAAATCCTCCAAAACACTCCCAAACATCATCTTGGGTCTAATGCAGTAGAATGGATGCATTTGGTGCAAAACCATTTGCGCAACTTCGGTACCCCGAAATAGTGCATTAAGGCCCAAAACACAAGTCTTGCATCCTTTTACGTGTTGAATGTTTTCGAAATGCTCAAAAACACTCCCGTACATCATTGTGGATCCAATGGAGTAGAATGGATGCATTTCGTGCGAAACCATTTTCGCAACTTCGGTACCCCGATATAGTGCATTCGGGCCCGAAATACAAGTCTTGCATCTTTTCACGTGTCAAATGTTTCCGAAATGCTCCAAAACACCCCCAAACATCATTTTGGGTCAAATGCAGTAGAATGGATGCATTTGGTGCGAAACCATTTTCGCAACTTCGGTACCCGAAATAGTGCATTCAGGCCCGAAACACAAGTCTTGCATCTTTTTACGTGTCGAATGTTTCCGAAATGCTCCAAAACACTCCCAAACATCATTTTGGGTCTAATGCAGTAGAATGGATGCATTTGGTGTGAAACTACTTTCGCAACTTCGGTACCCCTAATATAGTGCATTCAGGCCCGAAACGCATATCGTGCATCTTTTATCGTGTCAGATGTTTCCGAAATCCTCCAAAACACTCCCAAACATCATCTTGGGTCTAATGCAGTAGAATGGATGCATTTGGTGCAAAACCATTTGCGCAACTTCGGTACCCGAAATAGTGCATTCAGGCCCCAAACACATGTCTTGCATATTTTTACGTGTCGAATGTTTCCGCAATCCTCCAAAACACTCCCGTACATCTTTTTGGGTCTAATGCAGTAGAATGGATGCATTTGGTGCGAAACCATTTTCGCAACTTCGGTACCCCTAATATAGTGCATTCAGGCCCAAAACAGAAGTCTTGCATCCTCTTACGTGTTGAATGTTTTCGAAATGCTCCATAACACTCCTGTACATCATTGTGGGTGCAATGAAGTAGAATGGATGCATTTCGTGCGAAACCATTTTCGCAACTTCGGTGCCCCGATATAGTGCATTAAGGCTCGAAACAATAGTCTTGCATCTTTTTACATGTCGAATGTTTCCGAAATGCTCCAAAACACTCCCGTACATCATTTTGGGTCTAATGCAGTTGAATGGATGCATATGGCGCGAAACCATTTTCGCAACTTCGGTACCCCTAATATAGTGCATTCAGGCCCGAAACGCATATCGTGCATCTTTTATCATGTCAGATGTTTCCGAAATCCTCCAAAACACTCCCAAACATCATCTTGGGTCTAATGCAGTAGAATGGATGCATTTGGTGCAAAACCATTTGCGCAACTTCGGTACCCGAAATAGTGCATTAAGGCCCGAAACACAAGTCTTGCATCCTTTTACGTGTTGAATGTTTTCGAAGTGCTACAAAACACTCCCAAACATCATTTTGGGTCTAATGCAGTAGAATGGATGCATTTGGTGCGAAACTATTATCTTAACTTCGGTACCCCGAAATAGTGTATTAAGGCTCGAAACACAAGTCTTGCATCTTTTTACATGTTGAATGTTTCCGAAATGCTCCAAAACACTCCCGTACATCATTTTGGGTCTAATGCAGTTGAATGGTTGCATATGGTGCGAAACCATTTTCGCAACATCGGTACCCCTAATATAGTGCATTCAAGCCGGAAACACATGTCTTGCATCTTTTATCGTGTCGAATGTTTCTGAAATCCTCTAAAACACTCCCAAACATCATTTTGGGTCAATAGAGTAGAATGGATGCAATTGGTGAGAAACCATTTTTGCAACTTAGGTACCCGAAATAGTGCATTCAGGCCCCAAACACATGTCTTGCATATTTTTACGTGTCGAATGTTTCCGAAATCCTCCAAAACACTCCCGTACATCTTTTTGGGTCTAATGCTGTAGAATGGATGCATTTGGTGCGAAACCATTTTCTCAACTTCGGTACCCCGATATAGTGCATTGAGGCCCAAAACAGAAGTCTTGCATCCTTTTACGTGTTGAATGTTTTCGAAATGCTCCAAAACACTCCTGTACATCATTGTGGGTGCAATGAAGTAGAATGGATGCATTTCGTGCGAAACCATTTTCGCATCTTTGGTGCCCCGATATAGTGCATTGAGGCCCAAAACAGAAGCCTTGCATTTTTTTACGTGTCGAATGTTTTCAAAATGCTCCAAAACACTCCCAAACATCATTGTGGGTCCAATGGAGTAGAATGGATGCATTTCGTGCGAAACCATTTTCGCAACTTCGGTACCCCGAAATAGTGCATTAACGCTCAAAACACAAGTCTTGCATCTTTTTACATGTCGAATGTTTCCGAAATGCTCCAAAACACTCCCGTACATCATTTTGGGTCTAATGCAGTTGAATGGATGCATATGGCGCGAAACCATTTTCGCAACTTCGGTACCCCCAATATAGTGCATTCAGGCCCGAAACGCATATCGTGCATCTTTTATCGTGTCAGATGTTTCCGAAATCCTCCAAAACACTCCCAAACATAATTTTGGGTCTAATGCAGTAGATTGGATGCATTTGGTGCAAAACCATTTTCGCAACTTCGGTACCCCGAAATACTGCAATAAGGCCCAAAACACATGTCTTGCATCTTTTTACGTGTTGAATGTTAACGAAATGCTCCAAAACACTACCGTACATCATTTTGGGTCTAATGCAGTTGAATGGATGCATATGGTGTGAAACCATTTTCGCAACTTCGGTACCCCTAATATAGTGCATTCAGGCCCGAAACACATGTCTTGCACCATTTATCGTGTCGAATGTTTCCGAAATCCTCCAAAACACTCCCAAACATCATCTTGGGTCTAATGCAGTAGAATGGATGCATTTGGTGCAAAACCATTTTCGCAACTTCGGTACCCCGAAATAGTGCATTAAGGCCCAAAACACAAGTCTTGCATCCTTTTACATGTTGAATGTTTTCGAAATGCTCTAAAACACTCCCGTACATCATTGTGGATCCAATGGAGTAGAATGGATGCATTTCGTGCGAAACCATTTTCGCAACTTCGGTACCCCGATATAGTGCATTCGGGCCCGAAACACAAGTCTTGCATCTTTTTACGTGTCAAATGTTTCCGAAATGCTCCTAAACACTCCCAAACATCATTTTGGGTCAATAGAGTAGAATGGATGCATTTGGTGCGAAACCTTTTTCGCAACTTCGGTGCCCCGATCTAGTGCATTGAGGCCCAAAACAGAAGCCTTGCATTTTTTTACGTGTCGAATGTTTTCAAAATGCTCCAAAACACTCCCAAACATCATTGTGGGTCCAATGTAGTAGAATGGATGCATTTCGTGCGAAACCTTTTTCGCAACTTCGGTACACCGAAATAGTGCATTAACGCTCGAAACACAAGTCTTGCATCTTTTTACATGTCGAATGTATCCGAAATGCTCCAAAACACTCCAATACATCATTTTGGGTCTAATGCAGTTGAATGGATGCATATGGTGCGAAACCATTTTCGCAACTTCGGTACCCCTAATATAGTGCATTCAAGCCCGAAACACATGTCTTGCATCTTTTATCGTGTCGAATGTTTCTGAAATCCTCTAAAACACTCCCAAACATCATTTTGGGTCAATAGAGTATAATGGTTGCATTTCGTGTGAAACCATTTTCGCAACTTCGGTACCCCGATATAGTGCATTCGGGCCCGAAACACAAGTCTTGCATCTTTTCACGTGTCAAATGTTTCCGAAATGCTCCAAAACACTCCCAAACATCATTTTGGGTCAAATGCAGTAGAATGGATGCATTTGGTGCGAAACCATTTTCGCAACTTCGGTACCCGAAATAGTGCATTCAGGCCCGAAACACAAGTCTTGCATCTTTTTACGTGTCGAATGTTTCCGAAATGCTCCAAAACACTCCCAAACATCATTTTGGGTCTAATGCAGTAGAATGGATGCATTTGGTGTGAAACTACTTTCGCAACTTCGGTACCCCTAATATAGTGCATTCAGGCCCGAAACGCATATCGTGCATCTTTTATCGTGTCAGAAGTTTCCGAAATCCTCCAAAACACTCCCAAACATCATCTTGGGTCTAATGCAGTAGAATGGATGCATTTGGTGCAAAACCATTTGCGCAACTTCGGTACCCGAAATAGTGCATTCAGGCCCCAAACACATGTGTTGCATATTTTTACGTGTCGAATGTTTCCGAAATCCTCCAAAACACTCCCGTACATCTTTTTGGGTCTAATGTTGTAGAATGGATGCATTTGGTGCGAAACCATTTTCGCAACTTCGGTACCCCGAAATAGTGCTTTAAGGCCCATAACACAAGTCTTTCATCCTTTTACGTGTTCCATGTTTTCGAAATGCTCCAAAGCACTCACAAACATCTTTGTGGGTCCAATGGAGTAGAATGGATGCATTTCGTACGAAACCATTTTCGCAATTTCGGTACTCTAATATAGTGCATTCAGGCCCGAAACACAAGTCTTGCATCTTTTTACGTGTCAAATGTTTTTGAAATGCTCCAAAACACTCCGAAACATCATTTTGGGTCAATAGAGTACAATTGATGCATTTGGTGCGAAACCATTTTCGCAACTTCGGTACCCGAAATAGTGCATTCAGGCCCGAAACACATGTCTTGCATATTTTTATGTGTCGAATGTTTCCGAAATCCTCCAAAACACTCCCGTGCATCTTTTTGGGTCTAATGCAGTAGAATGGAAGCATTTGGTGCGAAACCATTTTCGCAACTTCGGTACCCCGATATAGTGCATTGAGGCCCAAAACAGAAGCCTTGCATCATTTTACATGTTGAATGTTTTCGAAATGCTCCAAAACACTCCAGTACATCATTGTGGGTCCAATGAAGTAGAATGGATGCATTTCGTGCGAAACCATTTTCGCAACTTCGGCGCCCCGATATAGTGCACTGAGGCCCAAAACAGAAGCCTTGCATCTTTTTACGTGTCGAATGTTTTTGAAATGCTCCAAAACACACCCAAACATCATTGTGGGTCCAATGGAGTAGAATGGATGCATTTCGTGCGAAACCTTTTTCGCAACTTCGGTACCCCAAAATAGTGCATTAAGGCTCGAAACACAAGTCTTGCATCTTTATACATGTCGAATGTTTTCGAAATGCTCCAAAACACTCCCGTACATCATTTTGGGTCTAATGCAGTAGAATTGATGCATATGGTGCGAAACCATTTTCGCAACTTCGGTACCCCTAATAAAGTGCATTCAGGCCCGAAACACATGTCTTGCATCTGTTATCGTGTCGAATGTTTCCGAAATCCTACAAAACACTACCAAACATCATTTTGGGTCTAATGCATTAGAATGGATGCATTTGGTGCAAAACCATTTTCGCAACTTCGGTACCCCGAAATAGTGCATTAAGGCCCAAAACACAAGTCTTGCATCCTTTTACGTGTTGAATGTTTTCGAAATGCTCAAAAACACTCCCGTACATCATTGTGGTTTCAATGGAGTAGAATGGATGCATTTCGTGCGAAACCATTTTTGCAATTTCGGTGCCCTAATATAGTGCATTCAGGCCCGAAACACATATCTGGCATCTTTTTACGTGTCAAATGTTTTTGAAATGCTCTAAAACACACCCAAACATCATTTTGGGTCTAATGCAGTAGAATGGATGCATTTGGTGCGAAACCATTTTCGCAATTTCGGTGCCCGAAATGGTGCATTCAGGCCCGAAACACAAGTCTTGCATCTTTTTACGTGTCGAATGTTTCCGAAGTGCTCCAAAAAACTCCCAGACATCATTTTGGGTCTAATGCAGTAGAATGGATGCATTTGGTGCGAAACTATTTTCGCAACTTCGGTACCCCGAAATAGTGCATTAAGGCTCGAAACACAAGTCTTGCATCTTTTCACATGTCGAATGTTTCTGAAATGCTCCAAAACACTCCCGTACATCATTTTGGGTCTAATGCAGTTGAATGGATGCATATGGTGTGAAACCATTTTCGCAACTTCGGTACCCCTAATATAGTGCATTCAGGCCCGAAACACATGTCTTGCATCTTTTATCGTGTCGAATGTTTCCGAAATCCTCCAAAACACTCCCAAACATCATCTTGGGTCTAATGCAGTAGAATGGATGCATTCGGTGCAAAACCATTTTCTCAACTTCGGTACCCCGAAATAGTGCATTAAGGCCCATAACACAAGTCTTTCATCCTTTTACGTGTTGAATGTTTTTGAAATGCTCCAAAGCACTCCCAAACATCACTGTGCGTCCAATGGAGTAGAATGGATGCATTTCGTGTGAAACCATTTTCGCAATTTCGGTACCCTAATATAGTGCATTCAGGCCTGAAACACAAGTCTTGCATCTTTTTACGTGTCAAATGTTTCTGAAATGCTCCAAAACACTCCCAAACATCATTTTGGGTCAATAGAGTAGAATGGATGCATTTGGTGCGTAACCATTTTCGCAACTTCGGTACTCTAAATAGTGCATTCAGGCCCGAAACACTTGTCCTGCATATTTTTACGTGTCGAATGTTTCCGAAATCCTCCAAAACACTCCCGTACATCTTTTTGGGTCTAATGCAGTAGAATGGATGCATTTGGTGCGAAACCATTTTCGCAACTTCGGTACCCCGATATAGTGCATTGAGGCCCAAAACAGAAGCCTTGCATCCTTTTACGTGTTGAATGTTTTCGAAATGCTCCAAAACACTCCCGTACATCATTGTGGGTCCAATGTAGTAGAATGGATGCATTTGGTGCAAAACCATTTTCGCAACTTCGGGACCCCGAAATAGCGCATTAAGGCTCGAAACACAAGTCTTGCATCTTTTTACATGTCGAATGTTTCCGAAATGCTCCAAAACACTCCCGTACATCATTTTGGGTCTAATGCAGTTGAATGGATGCATATGGTGCGAAACCATTTTCGTAACATCGGTACCCCTAATATAGTGCATTCAGGCCTGAAACAAATGTCTTGCATCTTTTATCGTGTCGAATGTTTCCGAAATCCTCCAAAACACTCCCAAACATCATCTTGGGTCTAATGCAGTAGAATGGATGCATTTGGTGCAAAACCATTTTCGCAACTTCGTTACCCCGAAATAGTGCATTAAGGCCCATAACACAAGTCTTGCATCCTTTTACGTGTTGAATGTTTTCGAAATGCTCCAAAGCACTCCCAAACATCATTGTGGGTCCAATGGAGTAGAATGGATGCATTTCGTGTGAAACCATTTTCGCAATTTCGGTACCCTAATATAGTGCATTCAGGCCCGAAACACAAGTCTTGCATCTTTTTACGTGTCAAATGTTTCCGAAATACTCCAAAACACTCCCAAACATCATTTTGGGTCAATAGAGTAGAATGGATGCATTTGGTGCGAAACTATTTTTGCAACTTCGGTACCCCGAAATAGTGCATTAAGGCTCGAAACACAAGTCTTGCATCTTTTTACGTGTCGAATGTTTCCGAAATGCTCCAAAACACTCCCGTACATCATTTTGGGTCTAATGCAGTTGAATGGATGCATATGGTGCGAAACCATTTTCGCAACATCGGTACCCCTAATATAGTGCATTCAGGCCCGAAACAAATGTCTTGCATCTTTTATCGTGTCGAATGTTTCCGAAATCCTCCAAAACACTCCCAAACATCATCTTGGGTCTAATGCAGTAGAATGGATGCATTTGATGCAAAACCATTTTCGCAACTTCGTTACCCCGAAATAGTGCATTAAGGCCCATAACACAAGTCTTGCATCCTTTTACGTGTTGAATGTTTTCGAAATGCTCCAAAGCACTCCCAAACATCATTGTGGGTCCAATGGAGTAGAATGGATGCATTTCGTGTGAAACCATTTTCGCAATTTCGGTACCCTAATATAGTGCATTCAGGCCCGAAACACAAGTCTTGCATCTTTTTACGTGTCAAATGTTTCCGAAATGCTCCAAAACACTCCCAAACATCATTTTGGGTCAATAGAGTAGAATGGATGCATTTGGTGCGAAACTATTTTTGCAACTTCGGTACCCCGAAATAGTGCATTAAGGCTCGAAACACAAGCCTTGCATCTTTTTACGTGTCGAATGTTTCTGAAATGCTCCAAAACACTCCCGTACATCATTTTGGGTCTAATGCAGTTGAATGGATGCATATGGTGCGAAACCATTTTCGCAACATCGGTACCCCTAATATAGTGCATTCAGGCCCGATACAAATGTCTTGCATCTTTTATCGTGTCGAATGTTTCCGAAATCCTCCAAAACACTCCCAAACATCATCTTGGGTCTAATGCAGTAGAATGGATGCATTTGATGCAAAACCATTTTCGCAACTTCGTTACCCCGAAATAGTGCATTAAGGCCCATAACACAAGTCTTTCATCCTTTTACGTGTTGAATGTTTTTGAAATGCTCCAAAGCACTCCCAAACATCACTGTGCGTCCAATGGAGTAGAATGGATGCATTTCGTGTGAAACCATTTTCGCAATTTCGGTACCCTAATATAGTGCATTCAGGCCTGAAACACAAGTCTTGCATCTTTTTACGTGTCAAATGTTTCTGAAATGCTCCAAAACACTCCCAAACATCATTTTGGGTCAATAGAGTAGAATGGATGCATTTGGTGCGAAACCATTTTCGCAACTTCGGTACTCTAAATAGTGCATTCAGGCCCGAAACACTTGTCCTGCATATTTTTACGTGTCGAATGTTTCCGAAATCCTCCAAAACACTCCCGTACATCTTTTTGGGTCTAATGCAGTAGAATGGATGCATTTGGTGCGAAACCATTTTCGCAACTTCGGTACCCCGATATAGTGCATTGAGGCCCAAAACAGAAGCCTTGCATCCTTTTACGTGTTGAATGTTTTCGAAATGCTCCAAAACACTCCCGTACATCATTGTGGGTCCAATGTAGTAGAATGGATGCATTTGGTGCAAAACCATTTTCGCAACTTCGGGACCCCGAAATAGCGCATTAAGGCTCGAAACACAAGTCTTGCATCTTTTTACATGTCGAATGTTTCCGAAATGCTCCAAAACACTCCCGTACATCATTTTGGGTCTAATGCAGTTGAATGGATGCATATGGTGCGAAACCATTTTCGTAACATCGGTACCCCTAATATAGTGCATTCAGGCCTGAAACAAATGTCTTGCATCTTTTATCGTGTCGAATGTTTCCGAAATCCTCCAAAACACTCCCAAACATCATCTTGGGTCTAATGCAGTAGAATGGATGCATTTGGTACAAAACCATTTTCGCAACTTCGTTACCCCGAAATAGTGCATTAAGGCCCATAACACAAGTCTTGCATCCTTTTACGTGTTGAATGTTTTCGAAATGCTCCAAAGCACTCCCAAACATCATTGTGGGTCCAATGGAGTAGAATGGATGCATTTCGTGTGAAACCATTTTCGCAATTTCGGTACCCTAATATAGTGCATTCAGGCCCGAAACACAAGTCTTGCATCTTTTTACGTGTCAAATGTTTCCGAAATACTCCAAAACACTCCCAAACATCATTTTGGGTCAATAGAGTAGAATGGATGCATTTGGTGCGAAACTATTTTTGCAACTTCGGTACCCCGAAATAGTGCATTAAGGCTCGAAACACAAGTCTTGCATCTTTTTACGTGTCGAATGTTTCCGAAATGCTCCAAAACACTCCCGTACATCATTTTGGGTCTAATGCAGTTGAATGGATGCATATGGTGCGAAACCATTTTCGCAACATCGGTACCCCTAATATAGTGCATTCAGGCCCGAAACAAATGTCTTGCATCTTTTATCGTGTCGAATGTTTCCGAAATCCTCCAAAACACTCCCAAACATCATCTTGGGTCTAATGCAGTAGAATGGATGCATTTGATGCAAAACCATTTTTGCAACTTCGTTACCCCGAAATAGTGCATTAAGGCCCATAACACAAGTCTTGCATCCTTTTACGTGTTGAATGTTTTCGAAATGCTCCAAAGCACTCCCAAACATCATTGTGGGTCCAATGGAGTAGAATGGATGCATTTCGTGTGAAACCATTTTCGCAATTTCGGTACCCTAATATAGTGCATTCAGGCCCGAAACACAAGTCTTGCATCTTTTTACGTGTCAAATGTTTCCGAAATGCTCCAAAACACTCCCAAACATCATTTTGGGTCAATAGAGTAGAATGGATGCATTTGGTGCGAAACTATTTTTGCAACTTCGGTACCCCGAAATAGTGCATTAAGGCTCGAAACACAAGCCTTGCATCTTTTTACGTGTCGAATGTTTCTGAAATGCTCCAAAACACTCCCGTACATCATTTTGGGTCTAATGCAGTTGAATGGATGCATATGGTGCGAAACGATTTTCGCAACATCGGTACCCCTAATATAGTGCATTCAGGCCCGATACAAATGTCTTGCATCTTTTATCGTGTCGAATGTTTCCGAAATCCTCCAAAACACTCCCAAACATCATCTTGGGTCTAATGCAGTAGAATGGATGCATTTGATGCAAAACCATTTTCGCAACTTCGTTACCCCGAAATAGTGCATTAAGGCCCATAACACAAGTCTTGCATCCTTTTACGTGTTGAATGTTTTCGAAATGCTCCAAAGCACTCCCAAACATCATTGTGGGTCCAATGGAGTAGAATGGATGCATTTCGTGTGAAACCATTTTCGCAATTTCGGTACCCTAATATAGTGCATTCAGGCCCGAAACACTAGTCTTGCATCTTTTTACGTGTCAAATGTTTCTGAAATGCTGCAAAACACTCCCAAACATCATTTTGGGTCAATAGAGTAGAATGGATGCATTTGGTGCGAAACTATTTTCGCAACTTCGGTACCCCGAAATAGTGCATTAAGGCTCGAAACACAAGTCTTGCATCTTTTTACGTGTCAAATGTTTTTGAAATGCTCCAAAACACTCCCAAACATCAATTTGGGTCAATAGAGTAGAATGGATGCATTTGGTGCGAAACTATTTTCGCAACTTCGGTACCCCGAAATAGTGCATTAAGGCTCGAAACACAAGTCTTGCATCTTTTTACATGTCGAATGTTTCCGAAATGCTCCAAAACACTCCCGTACATCATTTTGGGTCTAATGCAGTTGAATGGATGCATATGGTGCGAAACCATTTTCGCAACATCAGTACCCCTAATATAGTGCATTCTGGCCCGAAACACATGTCTTGCATCTTTTATCATGTCGAATGTTTCCGAAATCCTCCAAAACACTCCCAAACATCATTTTGGGTCAATAGAGTAGAATGGATGCATTTGGTGCGAAACCATTTTCGCAATTTCGGTACCCGAAATAGTGCATTCAGGCCCTAAACACATGTCTTGCATATTTTTACGTGTCGAATGTTTCCGAAATCCTCCAAAACACTCCCGTACATCTTTTTGGGTCTAATGTTGTAGAATGGATGCATTTGGTGCGAAACCATTTTCGCAACTTCGGTACCCCGATATAGTGCATTGAGGCCCAAAACAGAAGTCTTGCATCCTTTTACGTGTCGAATGTTTTCGATATGCTCCAAAACACTCCCAAACATCATTGTGGGTCCAATAGAGTAGAATGGATGCATTTGATGCAAAACCATTTTCGCAACTTCGTTACCCCGAAATAGTGCATTAAGGCCCATAACACAAGTCTTGCATCCTTTTACGTGTTGAATGTTTTCGAAATGCGCCAAAGCACTCCCAAACATCATTGTGGGTCCAATGGAGTAGAATGGATGCATTTCGTGTGAAACCATTTTCGCAATTTCGGTACCCTAATATAGTGCATTCAGGCCCGAAACACAAGTCTTGCATCTTTTTACGTGTCAAATGTTTTCGAAATGCTCCAAAACACTCCCAAACATCATTTTGGGTCAATAGAGTAGAATGGATGCATTTGGTGCGAAACTATTTTCGCAACTTCGGTACCCCGAAATAGTGCATTAAGGCTCGAAACACAAGTCTTGCATCTTTTTACATGTCGAATGTTTCCGAAATGCTCCAAAACACTCCCGTACATCATTTTGGGTCTAATGCAGTTGAATGGATGCATATGGTGCGAAACCATTTTCGCAACATCAGTACCCCTAATATAGTGCATTCTGGCCCGAAACACATGTCTTGCATCTTTTATCGTGTCGAATGTTTCCGAAATCCTCCAAAACACTCCCAAACATCATTTTGGGTCAATAGAGTAGAATGGATGCATTTGGTGCGAAACCATTTTCGCAACTTCGGTACCCGAAATAGTGCATTCAGGCCCTAAACACATGTCTTGCATATTTTTACGTGTTGAATGTTTCCGAAGTCCTCCAAAACACTCCCGTACATCTTTTTGGGTCTAATGCTGTAGAATGGATGGATTTGGTGCGAAACCATTTTCGCAACTTCGGTACACCGATATAGTGCTTTGAGGCCCAAAACAGAAGTCTTGCATCCTTTTACGTGTCGAATGTTTTCGAAATGCTCCAAAACACTCCCAAACATCATTGTGGGTCCAATAGAGTAGAATGGATGCATTTCGTGCGAAACCTTTTTCGCAACTTCGGTACCCCGAAATAGTGTATTAAGGCTCGAAACACAAGTCTTGCATCTTTTTACAAGTTGAATGTTTTCGAAATGCTCCAAAACACTCTCGTACATCATTTTGGGTCTAATGCAGTAGAATGGATGCATATGGTGCGAAACCATTTTCGCAACTTCAGTACCCCTAAGAAAGTGCATTCAGGCTCGAAACACATGCTTGCATCTTTTATCGTGTCGAATATTTCCGAAATCCTACGAAACACTACCAAACATCATTTTGGGTCTAATGCAGTAGAATGGATGCATTTGGTGCAAAACCATTTTCGCAACTTCGATACCCGAAATAGTGCATTAAGGCCCGAAACACAAGTCTTGCATCCTTTTACGTGTTGAATGTTTTCGAAGTGCTACAAAACACTCCCAAACATCATTTTGGGTCTATTGCAGTAGAATGGATGCATTTGGTGCGAAACTATTTTCGCAACTTCGGTACCCCGAAATAGTGTATTAAGGCTCGAAACACAAGTCTTGCATCTTTTTAAATGTTGAATGTTTCCGAAATGCTCCAAAACACTCCCGTACATCATTTTGGGTCTAATGCAGTTGAATGGTTGCATATGGTGCGAAACCATTTTCGCAACATCGGTACCCCTAATATAGTGCATTCAAGCCCGAAACACATGTCTTGCATCTTTTATCGTGTCGAATGTTTCTGAAATCCTCTAAAACACTCCCAAACATCATTTTGGGTCAATAGAGTAGAATGGATGCATTTGGTGAGAAACCATTTTTGCAACTTCGGTACCCGAAATAGTGCATTCAGGCCCCAAACACATGTCTTGCATATTTTTACGTGTCGAATGTTTCCGAAATCCTCCAAAACACACCCGTACATCTTTTTGGGTCTAATGCTGTAGAATGGATGCATTTGGTGCGAAACCATTTTCGCAACTTCGGTACCCCAAAATAGTGCTTTAAGGCCCATAACACAAGTCTTTCATCCTTTTACGTGTTCCATGTTTTCGAAATGCTCCAAAGCACTCACAAACATCATTGTGGGTCCAATGGAGTAGAATGGATGCATTTCGTGCGAGACCATTTTCGCAATTTCGGTACCCTAATATAGTGCATTCAGGCCCGAAACACAAGTCTTGCATCTTTTACGTGTCAAATGTTTCTGAAATGCTCCAAAACACTCCCAAACATCATTTTGGGTCAATAGAGTAGAATGGATGCATTTGGTGCGAAACCATTTTCGCAAATTCGGTACCCGAAATAGTGCATTCAGGCCCGAAACACATGTCTTGCATATTTTTATGTGTCGAATGTTTCCGAAATCCTCCAAAACACTCCCGTGCATCTTTTTGGGTCTAATGCAGTAGAATGGAAGCATTTGGTGCGAAACCATTTTTGCAACTTCGGTACCCCGATATAGTGCATTGAGGCCCAAAACAGAAGCCTTGCATCATTTTACATGTTGAATGTTTTCGAAATGCTCCAAAACACTCCAGTACATCATTGTGGGTCCAATGAAGTAGAATGGATGCATTTCGTGCGAAACCATTTTCGCAACTTCGGCGCCCCAATATAGTGCACTGAGGCCCAAAACAGAAGCCTTGCATCTTTTTACGTGTCGAATGTTTTTGAAATGCTCTAAAACACTCCCAAACATCATTTTGGGTCTAATGCAGTAGAATGGATGCATTTGGTGCGAAACCATTTTCGTAACTTTGGTACTCGAAATAGTGCATTCATGCCCGAAACACAAGTCTTGCATCTTTTTACGAGTCGAATGTTTCCGAAATGCTCCAAAACACTCCCAAACATCATTTGGGTCTAATGCAGTAGAATGGATGCATTTGGTGCGAAACTATATTCGCAACTTCGGTAGCCCGAAATAGTGCATTAAGGCTCGAAACACAAGTCTTGCATCTTTTTACATGTCGAATGTTTCCGAAATGCTCCAAAACACTCCCTTACATCATTTTGGGTCTAATGCAGTTGAATGGATGCATATGGTGTGAAACCATTTTCGCAACTTCGGTACCCCTAATATAGTGCATTCAGGCCCGAAACACATGTCTAGCATCTTTTATCGTGTCGAATGTTTCCGAAATCCTCTAAAACACTCCCAAACATCATTTTGGGTCAATAGAGTAGAATGGATGCATTTGGTGAGAAACCATTTTTCCAACTTCGGTACCCGAAATAGCGCATTCAGGCCCCAAACACATGTCTTGCATATTTTTACGTGTCGAATGTTTCCGAAATCCTCCAAAACACTCCCGTACATCATTGTGGGTCCAATGGAGTAGAATGGATGCATTTCGTGCGAAACCATTTTCGCAATTTCGGTACCCTAATATAGTGCATTCAGGCCGGAAACACAAGTCTTGCATCTTTTTACGTGTCAAATGTTTCCGAAATGCTCCAAAACACTCCCAAACATCATTTTGTGTCAATAGAGTAGAATGGATGCATTTGGTGCGAAACATTTTCGCAACTTCGGTACCCCGAAATAGTGCATTAAGGCACGAAGCACAAGTCTTGCATCCTTTTACATGTTGAATGTTTTCGAAATGCTCCAAAACACTCCCAAACATCATTTTGGGTCTAATGCAGTAGAAAGGATGCATTTGGTGCGAAACTATTTTCGTAACTTCGGTACCCCGAAATAGTGCATTAAGTCTCGAAACACAAGTCTTGCATCTTTTTACATGTCGAATGTTTCCGAAATGCTCCAAAACACTCCCGTACATTATTTTGGGTCTACTGCAGTTGAATGGATGCATATGGTGCGAACCCATTTTCGCAACTTCGGTACCCCTAATATAGTGCATTCAGGCCTGAAACACATGTCTTGCATCTTTTATCGTGTCGAATGTTTCCGAAATCCTCCAAAACACTCCCAAACATCAACTTGGGTCTAATGCAGTAGAATGGATGCATTTGGTGCAAAACCATTTTCGCAACTTCGGTACCCCGAAATAGTGCATTAGGGCCCAAAACACAAGTCTTGCATCCTTTTACGTGTTGAATGTTTTGGAAATGCTCCAAAGCACTCCTAAACATCATTGTGGGTCCAATGGAGTAGAATGGATGCATTTCGTGCGAAACCATTTTCGCAATTTCGGTACCCTAATATAGTGCATTCAGGCCCGAAACACAAGTCTTGCATCTTTTTACGTGTCAAATGTTTCCAAAACACTCCCAAACATAATTTTGGGTCAATAGAGTAGAATGGATGCATTTGGTGCGAAACAATTTTCGCAACTTCGGTACCCGAAATAGTGCATTCAGGCCCGAAACACGTGTCTTGGATATTTTTATGTGTCGAATGTTTCCGAAATCCTCCAAAACACTCCCGTACATCTTTTTTGGTCTAATGCAGTAGAATGGATGCATTTGGTGCGAAACCATTTTCGCAACTTCGGTACCCCGATATAGTGCATTGAGGCCCAAAACAGATGCCTTGCATCCTTTTACGTGTTGAATGTTTTCGAAATGCTCCAAAACACTCATGTACATCATTGTGGGTCCAACGAAGTAGAATGGATGAATTCGTGTGAAACCATTTTCGCAACTTCGGCGCCCCGATATAGTGCATTGAGGCCCAAAACAGAAGCCTTGCATCTTTTTACGTGTCAAATGTTTTCGAAATGCTCCAAAACACCCCCAAACATCATTGTGGGTCCAATGGAGTAGAATGGATGCATTTCGTGCGAAACCTTTTTCGCAACTTCGGTACCCCGAAATAGTGCATTAAGGCTAGAAACACAAGTCTTGCACCTTTTTACATGTCGAATGTTTTCGAAATGCTCCAAAACTCTCCCGTACATCATTTTGGGTCTAATGCAGTAGAATGGATGCATATGGTGCGAAAACATTTTCGCAACTTCGGTACCCCTAATTAAGTGCATTCAGGCCCGAAACACATGTCTTGCATCTTTTATCGTGTCGAATGTTTCCGAAATCCTACAAAACACTACCAAACATCATTTTGGGTCTAATGCAGTAGAATGGATGCAATTGGTGCAAAACCATTTTCGCAACTTCGGTACCCCGAAATAGTGCATTAGGGCCCAAAACACAAGTCTTGCATCCTTTTACGTGTTGAATGTTTTGGAAATGCTCCAAAGCACTCCTAAACATCATTGTGGGTCCAATGGAGTAGAATGGATGCATTTCGTGCGAAACCATTTTCGCAATTTCGGTACCCTAATATAGTGCATTCAGGCCCGAAACACAAGTCTTGCATCTTTTTACGTGTCAAATGTTTCCAAAACACTCCCAAACATAATTTTGGGTCAATAGAGTAGAATGGATGCATTTGGTGCGAAACAATTTTCGCAACTTCGGTACCCGAAATAGTGCATTCAGGCCCGAAACACGTGTCTTGGATATTTTTATGTGTCGAATGTTTCCGAAATCCTCCAAAACACTCCCGTACATCTTTTGTGGTCTAATGCAGTAGAATGGATGCATTTGGTGCGAAACCATTTTCGCAACTTCGGTACCCCGATATAGTGCATTGAGGCCCAAAACAGAAGCCTTGCATCCTTTTACGTGTTGAATGTTTTCGAAATGCTCCAAAACACTCATGTACATCATTGTGGGTCCAACGAAGTAGAATGGATGAATTCGTTCGAAACCATTTTCGCAACTTCGGCGCCCCGATATAGTGCATTGAGGCCCAAAACAGAAGCCTTGCATCTTTTTACGTGTCAAATGTTTTCGAAATGCTCCAAAACACCCCCAAACATCATTGTGGGTCCAATGGAGTAGAATGGATGCATTTCGTGCGAAACCTTTTTCGCAATTTCGGTACCCCGAAATAGTGCATTAAGGCTAGAAACACAAGTCTTGCACCTTTTTACATGTCGAATGTTTTCGAAATGCTCCAAAACTCTCCCGTACATCATTTTGGGTCTAATGCAGTAGAATGGATGCATATGGTGCGAAAACATTTTCGCAACTTGGGTACCCCTAATTAAGTGCATTCAGGCCCGAAACACATGTCTTGCATCTTTTATCGTGTCGAATGTTTCCGAAATCCTACAAAACACTACCAAACATCATTTTGGGTCTAATGCAGTAGAATGGATGCAATTGGTGCAAAACCATTTTTGCAACTTCGGTACCCCTAATATAGTGCATTCAGGCCCGAAACACATGTCTTGCATCTTTTATCGTGTCGAATGTTTCCGAAATCCTCCAAAACACTCCCAAACATCATCTTGGGTCTAATGCAGTAGAATGGATGCATTTCGTGCAAAACTATTTTCGCAACTTCGGTACCCCGAAATTGTGTATTAAGGCCCAAAACACAAGTCTTGCATCCTTTTACGTGTTGAATGTTTTCGAAATGCTCCAAAACACTCCCAAACATCATTGTGGGTCCTATGGAGTAGAATGGATGCATTTCGTGCGAAACCTTTTTCGCAACTTCGGTACCCCGAAGTAGTGCATTAAGGCTCGAAACACAAGTCTTGCATCTTTTTACATGTCGAATGTTTTCGAAATGCTCCAAAACACTCCCGTACATCATTTTGGGTCTAATGCAGTAGAATGGATGCATTTGGTGCAAAACTATTTTCGCAACTTCGGTACCCCGAAATAGTGCATTAAGGCCCAAAACACAAGTCTTGCATCCTTTTACGTGTTGAATGTTTTCGAAATGCTCGAAAACACTCTCTTACATCATTGTGGTTCCAAAGGAGTAGCATGGATACATTTCGTGCGAAACCATTTTCGCAACTTCGGTACCCCGATATAGTGCATTCGGGCGCGAAACACATATCTTGCATCTTTTTACGTGTCAAATGTTTTCGAAATGCATCAAAACACTCCCAAACATCATTGTGGGTCCAATGGAGTAGAATGGATGTGTTTCGTGCGAAACCTTTTTCGCAACTTTGGTACCCGAAATAGTGCATTCAGGCTCGAAACACAAGTCTTGCATCTTTTTACATGTCGAATGTTTTCGAAATGCTCCAAATCACTCCCGTACATCATTTTGGGTCTAATGCAGTAGTATGGATGCATATGGTGCGGAACCATTTTCGCAACTTCGGTACCCCTAATAAAGTGCATTCAGGCCCGAAACACATGTCTTGCATCTTTTATCGTGTCGAATGTTTCCGAAATCCTACAAAACACTACCAAACATCATTTTGGGTCTAATGTAGTAGAATGGATGCATTTGGTGCGAAACTATTTTCGCAACTTCGGTACCCCTAAATAGTGCATTAAGGCCCGAATCACAAGTCTTGCATCCTTTTACGTGTTGAATGTTTTCGAAATGCTCCAAAACACTCCCAAACATCATTTTGGGTCTAATGCAGTGGAATGGATGCATTTGGTGCGAAACTATTTTCGCAACTTCGGTACCCCAAAATAGTGCATTAAGGCTCGAAACACAAGTCTTGCATCTTTTTACATGTCGAATGTTTCCGAAATGCTCCAAAACACTCCATTACATCATTTTGGGTCTAATGCAGTTGAATGGATGCATATGGTGCGAAACCATTTTCGCAACTTCGGTACCCCTAATATAGTGCATTCAGGCCCGAAACACATGTCTTGCATCTTTTATCCTATCGAATGTTTCCGAAATCCTCCAAAACACTCCCAAACATCATCTTGGGTCTAATGCAGTAGAATGGATGCATTTGGTGCAAAACCATTTTCGCAACTTCGGTAGCCCGAAATAGTGCATTAGGGCCCAAAACACAAGTCTTGCATCCTTTTACGTGTTGAATGGTTTCGAAATGCTCCAAAGGACTCCCAAACATCATTGTGGGTCCAATGGAGTAGAATGGATACATTTCGTGCGAAACCATTTTCGCAATTTCGGTACCCTAATATAGTGCATTCAGGCCGGAAACACAAGTCTTGCATCTTTTTACGTGTCGAATGTTTCCGAAATGCTCCAAAACACTCCCAAACATCATTTTGGGTCTAATGCAGTAGAATGGATGCATTTGGGGCGAAACTATTTTCGCAACTTCGGTACCCCGAAATAGTGCCTTAAGGCTCGAAACACAAGTCTTGCATCTTTTTACATGTCGAATGTTTCCGAAATGCTCCAAACCACTCCCGTACATCATTTTGGGTCTAATGCAGTTGAATGGATGCATATGGTGCGAAACTATTTTCGCAACTTCGGTACCCCTAATATAGTGCATCCAGGCCCGAAACACATGTCTTGCATCTTTTATCGTGTCGAATGTTTCCGAAATCCTCCAAAACACTCCCAAACATCATTTTGGGTCTAATGCAGTAGAATGGATGCATTTGGTGCGTAACCATTTTCGGAACTTCGGTACCCCGATATAGTGCATTGAGGCCCAAAACAGAAGCCTTGCATCCTTTTACGTGTTGATTGTTTTTGAAATGCTCGAAAACACTCTCGTACATCATTGTGGGTCCAATGAAGTAGAATGAATGCATTTCGTGCGAAAGCATTTTCGCAACTTCGGTACCCCGATATAGTGCATTGAGGCCCAAAACAGAAGCCTTGCATCTTTTTACGTGTCGAATGTTTTCGAAATGCTCCAAAACACTCCCAAACATCATTGTGGGTCCAATGGGGTAGAATGGATGCGTTTCGTGCGAAACCTTTTTCGCAACTTCGGTACCCCGAAGTAGTGCATTACGGCACGAAACTCAAGTCTTGCATCTTTTTACATGTCGAATGTTTTCGAAATGCTCCAAATCACTCCCGTACATCATTTTGGGTCTAATGCAGTAGTATGGATGCATATGGTGCGAAACCATTTTCGCAACTTCGGTACCCCTAATAAAGTGCATTCAGGCCCGAAACACATGTCTTGCATCTTTTATCGTGTCGAATGTTTCCGAAATCCTACAAAACACTACCAAACATCATTTTGGGTCTAATGTAGTAGAATAGATGCATTTGGTGCGAAACTATTTTCGCAACTTCGGTACCCCGAAATAGTACCTTAAGGCCCGAATCACAAGTCTTGCATCCTTTTACGTGTTGAATGTTTTCGAAATGCTCCAAAACACTCCCAAACATCATTTTGGGTCTAATGCAGTAGAATGGATGCATTTGGTGCGAAACTATTTTCGCAACTTCGGTACCCCGAAATAGTGCATTAATGCTCGAAACACAAGTCTTGCATCTTTTACAAGTCGAATGTTTCTGAAATGCTCCAAAACACTCCCGTACATCATTTTGGGTCTAATGCAGTTGAATGGATGCATATGGTGCGAAACTATTTTCGCAACTTCGGTAACCCTAATATAGTGCATTCAGGCCCGAAACACATGTCTTGCATCTTTTATCGTGTCGAATGTTTCCGAAATCCTCCAAAACACTCCCAAACATCATCTTGGGTCTAATGCAGTAGAATGGATGCATTTGGTGCAAAACCATTTTCGCAACTTCGGTACCCCGAAATAGTGCATTAGGGCCCAAAACACAAGTCTTGCATCCTTTTACGTGTTGAATGGTTTCGAAATGCTCCAAAGGACTCCCAAACATCATTGTGGGTCCAATGGAGTAGAATGGATGCATTTCGTGCGAAACCATTTTCGCAATTTCGGTATCCTAATATAGTGCATTCAGGCCGGAAACACAAGTCTTGCATCTTTTTACGTGTTGAATGTTTCCGAAATGCTCCAAAACACTCCCAAACATCATTTTGGGTCTAATGCAGTAGAATGGAGGCATTTGGGGCGAAACTATTTTCGCAACTTCGGTACCCCGAAATAGTGCCTTAAGGCTCGAAACACAAGTCTTGCATCTTTTTACATGTCGAATGTTTCCGAAATGCTCCAAAACACTCCCGTACATCATTTTGGGTCTAATGCAGTTGAATGGATGCATATGGTGCGAAACCATTTTCGCAACTTCGGTACCCCAAATATAGTGCATCCAGGCCCGAAACACATGTCTTGCATCTTTTATCGTGTCGAATGTTTCCGAAATCCTCCAAAACACTCCCAAACATCATCTTGGGCCTAATGCAGTAGAATGGATGCATTTGGTGCAAAACCATTTTCGCAACTTCGGTACCCCGAAATAGTGCATTAAGGCCCAAAACACAAGTCTTGCATCCTTTTACGTGTTGAATGTTTCAAAATGCTCCAAAGCACTACCAAACATCATTGTGGGTCCAATGGAGTAGAATGGATGCATTTCGTGCGAAACCATTTTCACAATTTCGGTACCCTAATATAGTGTATTCAGGCCGGAAACACAAGTCTTGCATCTTTTTACGTGTCAAATGTTTACGAAATGCTCCAAAACACTCCCAAACATCATTTTGGGTCAATAGAGTAGAATGGATGCATTTGGTGCGAAACCATTTTCGCAACTTCGGTAAACGAAATAGTGCATTCAGGCCCGAAACACATGTCTTGCATATTTTTACTTGTCGAATATTTCCAAAATCCTCCAAAACACTCCCGTACATCATTTTGGGTCTAATGCAGTAGAATGGATGCATTTGGTGCGAAACCATTTTCGGAACTTCGGTACCCCGATATAGTGCATTGAGGCCCAAAACAGAAGCCTTGCATCCTTTTACGTGTTGAATGTTTCCGAAATGCTCGAAAACACTCCCGTACATCATTTTGGGTCTAATGCAGTAGAATGGATGCATTTGGTGCGAAACCATTTTCGGAACTTCGGTACCCCGATATAGTGCATTGAGGCCCAAAACAGAAGCCTTGCATCCTTTTACGTGTTGAATGTTTTTGAAATGCTCGAAAACACTCTCGTACATCATTGTGGGTCCAATGAAGTAGAATGAATGCATTTCGTGCGAAACCATTTTCGCAACTTCGGTACCCCGATATAGTGCATTGAGGCTCAAAACAGAAGCCTTGCATCTTTTTACGTGTCGAATGTTTTCGAAATGCTCCAAAACACTCCCAAACATCATTGTGGGTCCAATGGAGTAGAATGGATGCGTTTCGTGCGAAACCTTTTTCGCAACTTCGGTACCCCGAAATAGTGCATTACGGCACGAAACTCAAGTCTTGCATCTTTTTACATGTCGAATGTTTTCGAAATGCTCCAAATCACTCCCGTACATCATTTTGGGTCTAATGCAGTAGTATGGATGCATATGGTGCGAAACCATTTTCGCAACTTCGGTACCCCTAATAAAGTGCATTCAGGCCCGAAACACATGTCTTGCATCTTTTATCGTGTCGAATGTTTCCGAAATCCTACAAAACACTACCAAACATCATTTTGGGTCTAATGCAGTAGAATGGATGCATTTGGTGCCAAACTATTTTCGCAACTTCGGTACCCCGAAATAGTGCATTAAGGCCCGAAACACAAGTCTTGCTTCCTTTTACGTGTTGAATGTTTTCGAAATGCTCCAAAACACTCCCAAACATCATTTTGGGTCTAATGCAGTAGAATGGATGCATTTGGTGCGAAACTATTTTCGCAACTTCGGTACCCCGAAATAGTGCATTAATGCTCGAAACACAAGTCTTGCATCTTTTTACAAGTCGAATGTTTCCGAAATGCTCCAAAACACTCCCGTACATCATTTTGGGTCTAATGCAGTTGAATGGATGCATATGGTGCGAAACTATTTTCGCAACTTCGGTACCCCTAATATAGTGCATTCAGGCCCGAAACACATGTCTTGCATCTTTTATCGTGTCGAATGTTTCCGAAATCCTCCAAAACACTCCCAAACATCATTTTGGGTCTAATGCAGTAGAATGGATGCATTTGGTGCGAAACCATTTTCGGAACTTCGGTACCCCGATATAGTGCATTGAGGCCCAAAACAGAAGCCTTGCATCCTTTTACGTGTTGAATGTTTCAAAATGCTCCAAAGCACTCCCAAACATCATTGTGGGTCCAATGGAGTAGAATGGATGCATTTCGTGCGAAACCATTTTCACAATTTCGGTACCCTAATATAGTGTATTCAGGCCGGAAACACAAGTCTTGCATCTTTTTACGTGTCAAATGTTTACGAAATGCTCCAAAACACTCCCAAACATCATTTTGGGTCAATAGAGTAGAATGGATGCATTTGGTGCGAAACCATTTTCGCAACTTCGGTAAACGAAATAGTGCATTCAGGCCCGAAACACATGTCTTGCATATTTTTACGTGTCGAATATTTCCGAAATCCTCCAAAACACTCCCGTACATCATTTTGGGTCTAATGCAGTAGAATGGATGCATTTGGTGCGAAACCATTTTCGGAACTTCGGTACCCCGATATAGTGCATTGAGGCCCAAAACAGAAGCCTTGCATCCTTTTACGTGTTGAATGTTTCCGAAATGCTCGAAAACACTCCCGTACATCATTTTGGGTCTAATGCAGTAGAATGGATGCATTTGGTGCGAAACCATTTTCGGAACTTCGGTACCCCGATATAGTGCATTGAGGCCCAAAACAGAAGCCTTGCATCCTTTTACGTGTTGAATGTTTTTGAAATGCTCGAAAACACTCTCGTACATCATTGTGGGTCCAATGAAGTAGAATGAATGCATTTCGTGCGAAACCATTTTCGCAACTTCGGTACCCCGATATAGTGCATTGAGGCCCAAAACAGAAGCCTTGCATCTTTTTACGTGTCGAATGTTTTCGAAATGCTCCAAAACACTCCCAAACATCATTGTGGGTCCAATGGAGTAGAATGGATGCGTTTCGTGCGAAACCTTTTTCGCAACTTCGGTACCCCGAAATAGTGCATTACGGCACGAAACTCAAGTCTTGCATCTTTTTACATGTCGAATGTTTTCGAAATGCTCCAAATCACTCCCGTACATCATTTTTGGTCTAATGCAGTAGTATGGATGCATATGGTGCGAAACCATTTTCGCAACTTCGGTACCCCTAATAAAGTGCATTCAGGCCCCAAACACATGTCTTGCATCTTTTATCGTGTCGAATGTTTCCGAAATCCTACAAAACACTACCAAACATCATTTTGGGTCTAATGCAGTAGAATGGATGCATTTGGTGCGAAACTATTTTCGCAACTTCGGTACCCCGAAATAGTGCATTAAGGCCCGAAACACAAGTCTTGCTTCCTTTTACGTGTTGAATGTTTTCGAAATGCTCCAAAACACTCCCAAACATCATTTTGGGTCTAATGCAGTAGAATGGATGCATTTGGTGCGAAACTATTTTCGCAACTTCGGTACCCCGAAATAGTGCATTAATGCTCGAAACACAAGTCTTGCATCTTTTTACAAGTCGAATGTTTCCGAAATGCTCCAAAACACTCCCGTACATCATTTTGGGTCTAATGCAGTTGAATGGATGCATATGGTGCGAAACTATTTTCGCAACTTCGGTACCCCTAATATAGTGCATTCAGGCCCGAAACACATGTCTTGCATCTTTTCTCGTGTCGAATGTTTCCGAAATCCTCCAAAACACTCCCAAACATCATTTTGGGTCTAATGCAGTAGAATGGATGCATTTGGTGCGAAACCATTTTCGGAACTTCGGTACCCCGATATAGTGCATTGAGGCCCAAAACAGAAGCCTTGCATCCTTTTACGTGTTGAATGTTTTTGAAATGCTCGAAAACACTCTCGTACATCATTGTGGGTCCAATGAAGTAGAATGAATGCATTTCGTGCGAAACCATTTTCGCAACTTCGGTACCCCGATATAGTGCATTGAGGCCCAAAACAGAAGCCTTGCATCTTTTTACGTGTCGAATGTTTTCGAAATGCTCCAAAACACTCCCAAACATCATTGTGGGTCCAATGGAGTAGAATGGATGCGTTTCGTGCGAAACCTTTTTCGCAACTTCGGTACCCCGAAGTAGTGCATTACGGCACGAAACTCAAGTCTTGCATCTTTTTACATGTCGAATGTTTTCGAAATGCTCCAAATCACTCCCGTACATCATTTTGGGTCTAATGCAGTAGTATGGATGCATATGGTGCGAAACCATTTTCGCAACTTCGGTACCCCTAATAAAGTGCATTCAGGCCCGAAACACATGTCTTGCATCTTTTATCGTGTCGAATGTTTCCGAAATCCTACAAAACACTACCAAACATCATTTTGGGTCTAATGTAGTAGAATAGATGCATTTGGTGCGAAACTATTTTCGCAACTTCGGTACCCCGAAATAGTACCTTAAGGCCCGAATCACAAGTCTTGCATCCTTTTACGTGTTGAATGTTTTCGAAATGCTCCAAAACACTCCCAAACATCATTTTGGGTCTAATGCAGTAGAATGGATGCATTTGGTGCGAAACTATTTTCGCAACTTCGGTACCCCGAAATAGTGCATTAATGCTCGAAACACAAGTCTTGCATCTTTTTACAAGTCGAATGTTTCCGAAATGCTCCAAAACACTCCCGTACATCATTTTGGGTCTAATGCAGTTGAATGGATGCATATGGTGCGAAACTATTTTCGCAACTTCGGTACCCCTAATATAGTGCATTCAGGCCCGAAACACATGTCTTGCATCTTTTATCGTGTCGAATGTTTCCGAAATCCTCCAAAACACTCCCAAACATCATCTTGGGTCTAATGCAGTAGAATGGATGCATTTGGTGCAAAACCATTTTCGCAACTTCGGTACCCCGAAATAGTGCATTAGGGCCCAAAACACAAGTCTTGCATCCTTTTACGTGTTGAATGGTTTCGAAATGCTCCAAAGGACTCCCAAACATCATTGTGGGTCCAATGGAGTAGAATGGATGCATTTCGTGCGAAACCATTTTCGCAATTTCGGTACCCTAATATAGTGCATTCAGGCCGGAAACACAAGTCTTGCATCTTTTTACGTGTTGAATGTTTCCGAAATGCTCCAAAACACTCCCAAACATCATTTTGGGTCTAATGCAGTAGAATGGATGCATTTGGGGCGAAACTATTTTCGCAACTTCGGTACCCCGAAATAGTGCCTTAAGGCTCGAAACACAAGTCTTGCATCTTTTTACATGTCGAATGTTTCCGAAATGCTCCAAAACACTCCCGTACATCATTTTGGGTCTAATGCAGTTGAATGGATGCATATGGTGCGAAACCATTTTCGCAACTTCGGTACCCCAAATATAGTGCATCCAGGCCCGAAACACATGTCTTGCATCTTTTATCGTGTCGAATGTTTCCGAAATCCTCCAAAACACTCCCAAACATCATCTTGGGTCTAATGCAGTAGAATGGATGCATTTGGTGCAAAACCATTTTCGCAACTTCGGTACCCCGAAATAGTGCATTAAGGCCCAAAACACAAGTCTTGCATCCTTTTACGTGTTGAATGTTTCAAAATGCTCCAAAGCACTCCCAAACATCATTGTGGGTCCAATGGAGTAGAATGGATGCATTTCGTGCGAAACCATTTTCACAATTTCGGTACCCTAATATAGTGTATTCAGGCCGGAAACACAAGTCTTGCATCTTTTTACGTGTCAAATGTTTACGAAATGCTCCAAAACACTCCCAAACATCATTTTGGGTCAATAGAGTAGAATGGATGCATTTGGTGCGAAACCATTTTCGCAACTTCGGTAAACAAAATAGTGCATTCAGGCCCGAAACACATGTCTTGCATATTTTTACGTGTCGAATATTTCCGAAATCCTCCAAAACACTCCCGTACATCATTTTGGGTCTAATGCAGTAGAATGGATGCATTTGGTGCGAAACCATTTTCGGAACTTCGGTACCCCGATATAGTGCATTGAGGCCCAAAACAGAAGCCTTGCATCCTTTTACGTGTTGAATGTTTTTGAAATGCTCGAAAACACTCTCGTACATCATTGTGGGTCCAATGAAGTAGAATGAATGCATTTCGTGCGAAACCATTTTCGCAACTTCGGTACCCCGATATAGTGCATTGAGGCCCAAAACAGAAGCCTTGCATCTTTTTACGTGTCGAATGTTTTCGAAATGCTCCAAAACACTCCCAAACATCATTGTGGGTCCAATGGAGTAGAATGGATGCGTTTCGTGCGAAACCTTTTTCGCAACTTCGGTACCCCGAAGTAGTGCATTACGGCACGAAACTCAAGTCTTGCATCTTTTTACATGTCGAATGTTTTCGAAATGCTCCAAATCACTCCCGTACATCATTTTGGGTCTAATGCAGTAGTATGGATGCATATGGTGCGAAACCATTTTCGCAACTTCGGTACCCCTAATAAAGTGCATTCAGGCCCGAAACACATGTCTTGCATCTTTTATCGTGTCGAATGTTTCCGAAATCCTACAAAACACTACGAAACATCATTTTGGGTCTAATGCAGTAGAATGGATGCATTTGGTGCCAAACTATTTTCGCAACTTCGGTACCCCGAAATAGTGCATTAAGGCCCGAAACACAAGTCTTGCTTCCTTTTACGTGTTGAATGTTTTCGAAATGCTCCAAAACACTCCCAAACATCATTTTGGGTCTAATGCAGTAGAATGGATGCATTTGGTGCGAAACTATTTTCGCAACTTCGGTACCCCGAAATAGTGCATTAAGGCTCGAAACACAAGTCTTGCATCTTTTTACATGTCGAATGTTTCCGAAATGCTCCAAAACACTCCCTTACATCATTTTGGGTCTAATGCAGTTGAATGGATACATATGGTGCGAAACCATTTTCGCAACTTCGGTACCCCTAATATAGTGCATTCAGGCCCGAAACACATGTCTTGCATCTTTTATCATGTCGAATGTTTCCGAAATCCTCCAAAACACTCCCAAACATCATCTTGGGTCTAATGCAGTAGAATGGATGCATTTGGTGCAAAACCATTTTCGCAACTTCGGTACCCCGAAATAGTGCATTAAGGCCCAAAACACAAGTCTTGGATCCTTTTACATGTTGAATGTTTTCGAAATGCTCCAAAACACTCCCAAACATCATTTTGGGTCAATAGAGTAGAATGGATGCATTTGGTGCGAAACCATTTTCGCATCTTCGGTACCCGAAATAGTGCATTCAGGCCCGAAACACATGTCTTGCATATTTTTACGTGTCGAATATTTCCAAAATCCTCCAAAACACTCCCGTACATCATTTTGGGTCTAATGCAGTAGAATGGATGCATTTGGTGCGAAACCATTTTCGTAACTTCGGTACCCCGATATAGTGCATTGAGGCCCAAAACAGAAGCCTTGCATCCTTTTACGTGTTGAATGTTTTTGAAATGCTCCAAAACACTCTCGTACATCATTGTGGGTCCAATGAAGTAGAATGAATGCATTTCGTGCGAAACCATTTTCGCAACTTCGGTACCCCGATATAGTGCATTGAGGCCCAAAACAGAAGCCTTGCATCTTTTTACGTGTCGAATGTTTTCGAAATGCTCCAAAACACTCCCAAACATCATTGTGGGTCCAATGGAGTAGAATGGATGCGTTTCGTGCGAAACCTTTTTCGCAACTTCGGTACCCCGAAGTAGTGCATTAAGGCTCGAAACTCAAGTCTTGCATCTTTTTACATGTCGAATGTTTTCGAAATGCTCCAAATCACACCCGTACATCATTTTGGGTCTAATGCAGTAGTATGGATGCATATGGTGCGAAACCATTTTCGCAACTTCGGTACCCCTAATAAAGTGCATTCAGGCCCGAAACACATGTCTTGCATCTTTTATCATGTCGAATGTTTCCGAAATCCTACAAAACACTACCAAACATCATTTTGGGTCTAATGCAGTAGAATGGATGCATTTGGTGCGAAACTATTTTCGCAACTTCGGTACCCCAAAATAGTGCATTAAGGCCCGAAACACTAGTCTTGCATCGTTATACGTGTTGAATGTTTTCGAAATGCTCCAAAACACTCCCAAACATCATTTTGGGTCTAATGCAGTAGAATGGATGCATTTGGTGCCAAACTATTTTCGCAACTTTGGTACCCCGAAATAGTGCATTAAGGCTCGAAACACAAGTCTTGCATCTTTTTACATGTCGAATGTTTCCGAAATGCTCCAAAACACTCCCTTACATCATTTTGGGTCTAATGTAGTTGAATGGATGCATATGGTGCGAAACCATTTTCGCAACTTCGGTACCCCTAATATGATGTGAACCCACTAAGGTTTGTGGCAGATCTTTCGATGAGAGGCGTGGAGGATAACTTCGATCGGAGGAAACAACATTCACGGCCCGACTACAACCTTCCAAGGATGCGCCTTAGCAACCGATACACCGTGTCCTATGGCTGTCACGATCTTGTGGAGCGCGTCAACCGCCACTAGGGCACCCGTTCCTGCAAGCAATCGAAGAACAAGCAAGAACAAGTATAACAAGCAACTCAATTGCAAATGTGGAGAGAGAAACCAATCTGATATCACCAAGTTGGGGTTCCGAATCAGGTAGAACGGGTGGTCTAGCTGACACACGCGTCTACAAGGAAGTAGCAATGGCTAAACTTACAACGAAACAAAACCCAATCTATTTGTGATGGCTATGGGGGTATATGAGAGGGTAGGGGCACGACCAGGACCTGGTGGGGGTCGTGCTCCAACCCTAGGACACGCCCCTATGGGCTCTGACATGATACACGGGCCAATGGGCCAAAATACGGTGGCGCAGCACCCTGGACAGAAAGACCTTCGGTCAAAGATTCGTAGATTACGGACGTCTCAGGATAGATATGGGCATGAGTCCGGATCCATATGAAAGTTAACTTCAACCCGGTTTCAGAAAGTACTTGAACGTCCCAATCCGACTCCGTATGTGCCCGTGGCGTCCGTCATAAGTTGGCCCAGTTATGCAGTCCGAATCCAGCGCCCAAAACGTGTTGGACTTGATCTCTTTCCATGTTTGGCCCAAAAGTGACGTGGTGGCCTGGTGGAGGACATGGGGATTACTTGGACATGGCCCCCAATCAACTTCTTTGGTTCTCCAAGCCTTCCATGTGTGTTGAGCACCTTTTTTGATCCACGTAAGTGTTTCTGAATATGACAACCAACAAACATCATAGTGCAGCAACAGTTCAGCAAATGTATTGAATACAACGATGATAAAGAATCGGTTCACCTTGGAATAAAAACATGCTATTGTGGTCGTATCCGAGCCGGTGATGTCCTCATCATTCTTCGCTTCTTGGCTGCAAGTCGTCCTCGACTTGCTCTGGTGGCATCTAAAAGTGCTTGCCTCGATGTTGGGACACAAAGCGATTTGTATGCTGCAAAGCGAGAATCAACAATGCTCCCCTTCTTTGAGGTGACCCTATTGCCTAAGAGAAAATCTAGAAGGACTTTGCGAGACATTGTTAGCATTAGTGCAGCCCCCTATTTTATCATGGTCATGTAACCCAAATGGAGATTTCAGATCTGAGCAAATATAAATTCTATGCACCAAATATTGTCCTTCACTATCATATTTGCCAATTGCATGAAGCAAACAATGATTAAAACTTGGCAAATCAGATTTGTCATATAATTCATTCACCAAACTTTTCAGGTCACAAAGAAAATCAAGTTCGATATAACCTAAACAATTTGAAGAAGATATAATTTCAAACTCCTCTTTCTCACTAGCAATGCAATGAACACGCCTTGTTTCAGCATGTGTATAATCAAGAATAGAATCATCATCTCCATGTACTAGGTGTGTTGTAGATACGAGTGAAGCGTGATACTCACATGGACTGATTTCAGCATTGAGTTTGTTGTTTTGCTGACTCACCTTTGACATTGCGGGTGCCGCACAATCTTCTTTTCACACTTTTGCGGCGCATGTTGTTGCTCAAATTGCTGAATGCACTCAAATATGTTATGAACAACAAGGGGAAAAAGAGAGTGCTCTAACTCTAGTAAAGGTGCTGCAATCTGAGAAGAAGTATCACTCTTATTCACAACTTGTGGCATAGGAGTAAACGAAGCATCAATACAAAAGTCCTCTTTATCACAAGAAACAACAAGCAATTCATCATTTGACAAAATCAAATCAGCATCAGGTTCCACTATATGTTGCTCTTGATTAGCATGCAGATTGGACAAATATTCAATATTATGGTTCACATCATTCATGCAAGTACTCACAGATAAAAGAATCTCCTTTTCAACACTAAGAGCAAGCCAAAACAAAGAAGCAATATTGTTGTATGAGTTGCTAATTAACATGGTTCGAATTTCAGAATTAAGCCCTTTCAGGAACCTACTCATAACATCTTTCTTGCATTCATCTAATCCACCAAACATGAAACAAATCTTAAAGGTATGATAGTATTCCTTGACAGTCCTACTACCTTGCTTCAAGTTGTCTAATTTTGCAAGCAAGCAATCAGCATAATATTCAGGAACATATTCATCACGGAAAAGTATTTTAAAATCTTTCCAAGTTTGTGGAACTTTGTTGTGCCTACAAATATGTTTCCATGTAGTCAAAGCATAATTTGTTAAAGCACTAGAAGCAGCAAAAATCATTTGATGTTCAGACAAGTCATACTTATCAAATTCTGCATCTACCTTAAGCTCCCATTCAATGTAAGCATGAGGATCAAACATACCAACATATAATGGTAATTGTTGAATGATATCTTGAAGATGATGGTCTAGCTTCAACTGCTCAAAAATCTTTATATCACCTACCATGATTAGTAGAAAACAAGAAACACAAAAATAATATGTATCCCCTATTAACTACTAGGATGTGTCGGTGTAATTCTCTCAAACTCAACTTGTTCAAAACAAGCTCTTACAAGTTCTTACCATGCAAAACAGGATGGGACGGCAACCAACAAGATGTCAACCTCGAAGAAAGTGTATCGGTGCCGCAGCAACAAGACCTGTCAAGCTGTAGTCGAATATGTGGAGCTATAGGTGGGCTGAAACAAGGAATGAACTAGCACCACATTAGTTATAAAAGCAAGCTGAATAATCGTTCAACGGCGGTACTGTGCTGGTCCTAGGCTAAACCATGCTAGAGACGTGAGCCTAGGCACAAAGGTAATCACCAACAAAGAGCAACTAGCACAGCACAAAAAACACAAAGAAATCAGCCCCAAATTTTTTTTTCTTCCTCTCTCCTTTTCTTTCTTCTTTTTTTACACCAATGCAGCGAGATCAAAATCTTTTCTCTCCTTTTTTTCTCTTCTTTTTTTTCTATTTCTTTCTTTCTCCCTTGCTGAAAATCAAGACAAATCCGCACAAAAGGATGAGTTTACACAGATTGCAGATCGCTGATCTCTAGCACAAATGCGGAATGCTCAAAATGAATTTCGGGACAAGTCTAGATCCATTGGAAAGGTAACAAGATAAGCTTTCCAGATTGTATTTAAAGACACGAATCGGACTTAAGATGGATCCGTGGTGGCCAAAACGCAGCAGCGATGTATATGATGACAATGGATCTTGTGGTGACAAAACGTGATAGAACTCAAAACTCTAAAGGATTAGACACTAAGACCAGCAACTCGACAGAACCGATGCAACCGAAAACTCAACAAGCCCAAACTAAGCAGTACTAGTAAAGGCTTAAAAGGTTTATGGGACAGTGGGTAAACTAATCTAAATTTTTTTGTGGCTTTTCTGGACTATAGGAAGTTAAAAACAACAAAGGATTGCTAGTCTCTCACCGATAAACCTCGCTCTGATACCAATTGATGTGAACCCACTAAGGTTTGTGGCCGATCTTTCGATGAGAGGCGTGGAGGATAACTTCGATCGGAGGAAACGACGTTCACGGCCCGACTACAACCTTCCAAGGATGCACCTTAGCAACCGATACACCGTCTCCTATGACTGTCACGATCTTGTGGAGCGCGTCAATCGCCACTAGGGCACCCGTTCCTGCAAGCAATCGAAGAACAAGCAAGAACAAGTATAACAAGCAACTCAATTGCAAATGTGGAAAGAGAAACCAATCTGATATCACCAAGTTGGGGTTCCGAATCAGGTAGAACGGGTGGTCTAGCCGACACACGCGTCTACAAGGAAGTAGCAATGACTAAACTTACAACGAAACAAAACCCAATCTGTTTGTGATGGCTATGGGGGTATATGAGAGGGTACGGGCACGACTAGGACCTGGTGGGGGTCGTGCTCCAACCCTAGGACGCGCCCCTATGGGCTCCGACATGATACACGGGCCAATGGGCCAAAATACGGTGGCGCAGCACCCTGGACAGAAAGACCTTCAGTCAAAGATTCGTAGATTGCGGACGTCTCAGGATAGATATGGGCATGAGTCTGGATCCATATGAAAGTTAACTTCAACCCGGTTTTAGAAAGTACTTGAACGTCCCAATCCGACTCCGTATGTGCCCGTGGCGTCCGTCATAAGTTGGCCCAGTTATGCAGTCCGAATCCAGCGCCCAAAACGTGTTGGACTTGATCTCTTTCCATGTTTGGCCCAAAAGTGACGTGGTGGCCTGGTGGAGGACATGGGGATTACTTGGACTTGGCCCCCAATCAACTTCTTTGGTTCTCCAAGCCTTCCATGTGTGTTGAGCACCTTTTTTGATCCACGTAAGTGTTTCTGAATATGACAACCAACAAACATCATAGTGCAGCAACAGTTCAGCAAATGTATTGAATACAACGATGATAAAGAATCGGTTCACCTTGGAATAAAAACATGCTATTGTGGTCGTATCCGAGCCGGTGATGTCCTCATCATAATATAGTGCATTCAGGCCCGAAACACATGTCTTGCATCTTTTATCATGTCGAATGTTTCCGAAATCCTCCAAAACACTCCCAAACATCATCTTGGGTCTAATGCAGTAGAATGGATGCATTTGGTGCAAAACCATTTTCGCAACTTCGGTACCCCGAAATAGTGCATTAAGGCCCAAAACACAAGTCTTGCATCCTTTTACGTGTTGAATGTTTTCAAAATGCTCCAAAGCACTCCCAAACATCATTGTGGGTCCAATGGAGTAGAATGGATGCATTTCGTGTGAAACCATTTTCGCAATTTCGGTACCCTAATATAGTGCATTCAGGCCGGAAACACAAGTCTTGCATCTTTTTACGTGTCAAATGTTTCCGAAATGCTCTAAAACACTCCCAAACATCATTTTGGGTCAATAGAGTAGAATGGATGCATTTGGTGCGAAACCATTTTCGCAACTTCGGTACCCGAAATAGTGCATTCAGGCCCGAAACACATGTCTTGCATATTTTTACGTGTTGAATATTTCCGAAATCCTCCAAAATACTCCCATACATCATTTTGGGTCTAATGCAGTAGAATGGATGCATTTGGTGCGAAACCATTTTCGTAACTTCGGTACCCCGATATAGTGCATTGAGGCCCAAAACAGAAGCCTTGCATCCTTTTACGTGTTGAATGTTTTTGAAATGCTCCAAAACACTCTCGTACATCATTGTGGGTCCAATGAAGTAGAATGAATGCATTTCGTGCGAAACCATTTTCGCAACTTTGGTACCCCGATATAGTGCATTGAGGCCCAAAACAGAAGCCTTGCATCTTTTTACGTGTCGAATGTTTTCGAAATGCTCCAAATCACTCCCGTACATCATTTTGGGTCTAATGCAGTAGTATGGATGCATATGGTGCGAAACCATTTTCGCAACTTCGGTACCCCTAATAAAGTGCATTCAGGCCCGAAACACATGTCTTGCATCTTTTATCGTGTCGAATGTTTCCGAAATCCTACAAAACACTACCAAACATCATTTTGGGTCTAATGCAGTAGAATGGATGCATTTGGTGCGAAACTATTTTCGCAACTTCGGTACCCCGAAATAGTGCATTAAGGCCCGAAACACAAGTCTTGCATCCTTTTACGTGTTGAATATTTTCGAAATGCCCCAAAACACTCCCAAACATCATTTTGGGTCTAATGCAGTAGAATGGATGCATTTGGTGCGAAACTATTTTCGCAACTTCGGTACCCCGAAATAGTGCATTAAGGCTCGAAACACAAGTCTTGCGTCTTTTTACATGTCGAATGTATCCGAAATGCTCCAAAACACTCCCTTACATCATTTTGGGTCTAATGCAGTTGAATGGATGCATATGGTGCGAAACCATTTTTGCAACTTCGGTACCCCGAAATAGTGCATTAGGGCCCAAAACACAAGTCTTGCATCCTTTTACGTGTTGAATGTTTTCGAAATGCTCCAAAGCACTCCCAAACATCATTGTGGGTCCAATGGAGTAGAATGGATGCATTTCGTGCGAAACTATTTTCGCAATTTCGGTACCCTAATATAGTGCATTCAGGCCCGAAACACAAGTCTTGCATCATTTTATGTGTCAAATGTTTTCGAAATGCTCCAAAACACTCCCAAATATCATTTTGGGTCAATACAGTAGAATGGATGCATTTGGTGCGAAACCATTTTCGCAACTTCGGTACCCGAAATAGTGCATTCAGGCCCGAAACACATGTCTTGCATATTTTTACATGTCGAATGTTTCTGAAATCCTCCAAAACACTCCCGTACATCATTTTGGGTCTAATGCAGTAGAATGGATGCATTTGGTGCGAAACCATTTTCGCAACTTCGGTACCCGATATAGTGCATTGAGGCCCAAAACAGAAGCCTTGCATCCTTTTACGTGTTGAATGTTTCCGAAATGCTCCAAAACACTCCCGTACATCATTGTGGGTCCAATGAAGTAGAATGAATGCATTTCGTGCGAAACCATTTTCGCAACTTCAGTACCCCGATATAGTGCATTGAGGCCCAAAACAGAAGCCTTGCATCTTTTTATGTGTCGAATGTTTTCGAAACGCTCCAAAACACTCCCAAACATCATTGTGGGTCCAATGGAGTAGAATGGATGCGTTTCGTGCAAAACCTTTTTCGCAACTTCGGTACCCCGAAGTAGTGCATTAAGGCTCGAAACACAAGTCTTGCATCTTTTTTCATGTCGAATGTTTTCGAAATACTCCAAATCACTCCCGTACATCATTTTGGGTCTAATGCAGTAGTATGGATGCATATGGTGCGAAACCATTTTCGCAACTTCAGTACCCCTAATAAAGTGCATTCAGGCCCGAAACACATGTCTTGCATCTTTTATCGTGTCGAATGTTTCCGAAATTCTACAAAACACTACCAAACATCATTTTGGGTCTAATGCAGTAGAATGGATGCATTTGGTGCGAAACTATTTTCGCAACTTCGGTACCCTGAAATAGTGCATTAAGGCCTGAAACACAAGTCTTGCATCCTTTTACGTGTTGAATGTTTTTGAAGTGCTCCAAAACACTCCCAAACATCATTTTAGGTCTAATGCAGTAGAATGGATGCATTTGGTGCGAAACTATTTTCGCAACTTCGGTACCCCGAAATAGTGCATTAAGGCTCGAAACACAAGTCTTGCATCTTTTTACATGTCGAATGTTTTCGAAATGCTACAAAACACTCCCGTACATCATTTTGGGTCTAATGCAGTTCAATGGATGCATATGGTGCGAAACCATTTTCGCAACTTCGGTACCCCTAATATAGTGCATTCAGGCCCGAAACACATGTCTTGCATCTTTTATCGTGTCGAATGTTTCCGAAATCCTATAAAACACTACCAAACATCATTTTGGGTATAATGCTGTAAAATCGATGCATTTGGTGCGAAACTATTTTCGCAACTTCGGTACCCCGAAATAGTGCATTAAGGCCCGAAACACAAGTCTTGCATCCTTTTACATGTTGAATGTTTTCGAAATGCTCCAAAACACTCCCAAACATCAATTTGGGTCTAATGTAGTAGAATGGATGCATTTGGTGCGAAACTATTTTCGCAACATCAGTACCCCGAAATAGTGCATTAAGGCTCGAAACACAAATCTTGCATCTTTTTACATGTCGAATGTTTCCGAAATGCTCCAAAACATTCCCGTACATCATTTTGGGTCTAATGCAGTTGAATGGATGCATATGGTGCGAAACCATTTTCGCAACTTCGGTACCCCTAATATAGTGCATTCAGGCCCAAAACACATGTCTTGCATCTTTTATCGTGTCGAATGTTTCCGAAATCCTCCAAAACACTCCCGTACATCATTTTGGGTCTAATGCAGTTGAATGGATGCATATGGTGCGAAACCATTTTCGCAACTTCGGTACCCCTAATATAGTGCATTCAGGCCCGAAACACAAGTCTTGCATCTTTTTACATGTCGAATGTTTCCGAAATGCTCCAAAACACTCCCGTGCATCATTTTGGGTCTAATGCAGTTGAATGGATGCATATGGTGCGAAACCATTTTCGCAACTTCGGTACCCCTAATATAGTGCATTCAGGCCCGAAACACATGTCTTGCATCTTTTATCGTGTCGAATGTTTCCGAAATCCTCCAAAACACTCCCAAACATCATCTTGGGTCTAATGCATCAGAATGGATGCATTTGGTGCAAAACCATTTTCGCAACTTCGGTACCCCGAAGTAGTGCATTAAGGCTCGAAACACAAGTCTTGCATCTTTTTACATGTCGAATGTTTTCGAAATGCTCCAAATCACTCCCGTACATCATTTTGGGTCTAATGCAGTAGAATGGATGCATTTGGTGCGAAACTATTTTCGCAACTTCGGTACCCCGAAATACTGCATTAAGGCCCGAAACACAAGTCTTGCATCCTTTTACGTGTTGAATGTTTTCGAAGTGCTACAAAACACTCCCAAACATCATTTTGGGTCTAATGCAGTAGAATGGATGCATTTGGTGCGAAACTATTTTCGCAACGTCGGTACCCCGAAATAGTGCATTAAGGCTCGAAACACAAGTCTTGCATCTTTTTACATGTCGAATGTTTTCGAAATGCTCCAAAACACTCCCGTACATCATTTTGGGTCTAATGCAGTTGAATGGATGCATATGGTGCGAAACCATTTTCGCAACTTCGGTACCCCTAATATAGTGCATTCGGGCCCGAAACACATGTCTTGCATCTTTTATCGTGTCGAATGTTTCCGAAATCCTCCAAAACACTCCCAAACATCATCTTGGGTCTAATGCATCAGAATGGATGCATTTGGTGCAAAACCATTTTCGCAACTTCGGTACCCCGAAGTAGTGCATTAAGGCTCGAAACACAAGTCTTGCATCTTTTTACATGTCGAATGTTTCCGAAATGCTCCAAAACACTCCCGTGCATCATTTTGGGTCTAATGCAGTTGAATGGATGCATATGGTGCGAAACCATTTTCGCAACTTCGGTACCCCTAATATAGTGCATTCAGGCCCGAAACACATGTCTTGCATCTTTTATCGTGTCGAATGTTTCCGAAATCCTCCAAAACACTCCCGTACATCATTTTGGGTCTAATGCAGTTGAATGAATGCCTATGGTGCGAAACCATTTTCGCAACTTTGGTACCCCTAATATAGTGTATTCAGGCCCGAAACACATGTCTTGCATCTTTTATCGTGTCGAATGTTTCCGAAATCCTACAAAACACTACCAAACATCATTTTGGGTCTAATGCTGTAGAATGGATGCATTTGGTGCGAAACTATTTTCGCAACTTCGGTACCCCGAAATAGTGCATTACGGCCCGAAACACAAGTCTTGCATCCTTTTACATGTTGAATGTTTTCGAAATGCTCCAAAACACTCCCAAACATCATTTTGGGTCTAATGTAGTAGAATGGATGCATTTGGTGCGAAACTATTTTCGCAACATCAGTACCCCGAAATAGTGCATTAAGGCTCGAAACACAAATCTCGCATCTTTTTACATGTCGAATGTTTCCGAAATGCTCCAAAACATTCCCGTACATCATTTTGGGTCTAATGCAGTTGAATGGATGCATATGGTGCGAATCCATTTTCGCAACTTCAGTACCCCTAATATAGTGCATTCAGGCCCGAAACACATGTCTTGCATCTTTTATCGTGTCGAATGTTTCCGAAATCCTCCAAAACACTCCCGTACATCATTTTGGGTCTAACGCAGTTGAATGGATGCATATGGTGCGAAACCATTTTCGCAACTTCGGTACCCCTAATATAGTGCATTCAGGCCCGAAACACAAGTCTTGCATCTTTTTACATGTCGAATGTTTCCGAAACGCTCCAAAACTCTCCCGTGCATCATTTTGGGTCTAATGCAGTTGAATGGATGCATATGGTGCGAAACCATTTTCGCAACTTCGGTACCCCTAATATAGTGCATTCAGGCCCGAAACACATGTCTTGCATCTTTTATTGTGGCGAATGTTTCCGAAATCCTCCAAAACACTCCCAAACATCATCTTGGGTCTAATGCATCAGAATGGATGCATTTGGTGCAAAACCATTTTCGCAACTTCGGTACCCCGAAGTAGTGCATTAAGGCTCGAAACACAAGTCTTGCATCTTTTTACATGTCGAATGTTTTCGAAATGCTCCAAATCACTCCCGTACATCATTTTGGGTCTAATGCAGTAGAATGGATGCATTTGGTGCGAAACTATTTTCGCAACTTCGGTACCCCAAAATAGTGCATTAAGGCCCGAAACACAAGTCTGGCATCCTTTTACGTGTTGAATGTTTTCGAAGTGCTACAAAACACTCCCAAACATCATTTTGGGTCTAATGCAGTAGAATGGATGCATTTGGTGCGAAACTATTTTCGCAACTTCGGTACCCCGAAATAGTGCATTAAGGCTCGAAACACAAGTCTTGCATCTTTTTACATGTCGAATGTTTTCGAAATGCTCCAAAACACTCCCGTACATCATTTTGGGTCTAATGCAGTTGAATGGATGCATATGGTGCGAAACCATTTTCGCAACTTCGGTACCCCTAATATAGTGCATTCAGGCCTGAAACACATGTCTTGCATCTTTTATCGTGTCGAATGTTTCCGAAATCCTCCAAAACACTCCCGTACATCATTTTGGGTCTAATGCAGTTGAATGGATGCCTATGGTGTGAAACCATTTTCGCAACTTTGGTACCCCTAATATAGTGTATTCAGGCCCGAAACACATGTCTTGCATCTTTTATCGTGTCGAATGTTTCCGAAATCCTACAAAACACTACCAAACATCATTTTGGGTCTAATGCTGTAGAATGGATGCATTTGGTGCGAAACTATTTTCGCAACTTCGGTACCCCGAAATAGTGCATTACGGCCCGAAACACAAGTCTTGCATCCTTTTACATGTTGAATGTTTTCGAAATGCTCCAAAACACTCCCAAACATCATTTTGGGTCTAATGTAGTAGAATGGATGCATTTGGTGCGAAACTATTTTCGCAACATCAGTACCTCGAAATAGTGCATTAAGGCTCGAAACACAAATCTCGCATCTTTTTACATGTCGAATGTTTCCGAAATGCTCCAAAACATTCCCGTACATCATTTTGGGTCTAATGCAGTTGAATGGATGCATATGGTGCGAATCCATTTTCGCAACTTCGGTACCCCTAATATAGTGCATTCAGGCCCGAAACACATGTCTTGCATCTTTTATCGTGTCGAATGTTTCCGAAATCCTCCAAAACACTCCCGTACATCATTTTGGGTCTAACGCAGTTGAATGGATGCATATGGTGCGAAACCATTTTCGCAACTTCATTACCCCTAATATAGTGCATTCAGGCCCGAAACACAAGTCTTGCATCTTTTTACATGTCGAATGTTTCCGAAACGCTACAAAACTCTCCCGTGCATCATTTTGGGTCTAATGCAGTTGAATGGATGCATATGGTGCGAAACCATTTTCGCAACTTCGGTACCCCTAATATAGTGCATTCAGGCCCGAAACACATGTCTTGCATCTTTTATTGTGGCGAATGTTTCCGAAATCCTCCAAAACACTCCCAAACATCATCTTGGGTCTAATGCATCAGAATGGATGCATTTGGTGCAAAACCATTTTCGCAACTTCGGTACCCCGAAGTAGTGCATTAAGGCTCGAACACAAGTCTTGCATCTTTTTACATGTCGAATGTTTTCGAAATGCTCCAAATCACTCCCGTACATCATTTTGGGTCTAATGCAGTAGAATGGATGCATTTGGTGCGAAACTATTTTCGCAACTTCGGTACCCCAAAATAGTGCATTAAGGCCCGAAACACAAGTCTGGCATCCTTTTACGTGTTGAATGTTTTCGAAGTGCTACAAAACACTCCCAAACATCATTTTGGGTCTAATGCAGTAGAATGGATGCATTTGGTGCGAAACTATTTTCGCAACTTCGGTACCCCGAAATAGTGCATTAAGGCTCGAAACACAAGTCTTGCATCTTTTTACATGTCGAATGTTTTCGAAATGCTCCAAAACACTCCCGTACATCATTTTGGGTCTAATGCAGTTGAATGGATGCATATGGTGCGAAACCATTTTCGCAACTTCGGTACCCCTAATATAGTGCATTCAGGCCCGAAACACATGTCTTGCATCTTTTATCGTGTCGAATGTTTCCGAAATCCTCCAAAACACTCCCGTACATCATTTTGGGTCTAATGCAGTTGAATGGATGCCTATGGTGTGAAACCATTTTCGCAACTTTGGTACCCCTAATATAGTGTATTCAGGCCCGAAACACATGTCTTGCATCTTTTATCGTGTCGAATGTTTCCGAAATCCTACAAAACACTACCAAACATCATTTTGGGTCTAATGCTGTAGAATGGATGCATTTGGTGCGAAACTATTTTCGCAACTTCGGTACCCCGAAATAGTGCATTACGGCCCGAAACACAAGTCTTGCATCCTTTTACATGTTGAATGTTTTCGAAATGCTCCAAAACACTCCCAAACATCATTTTGGGTCTAATGTAGTAGAATGGATGCATTTGGTGCGAAACTATTTTCGCAACATCAGTACCTCGAAATAGTGCATTAAGGCTCGAAACACAAATCTCGCATCTTTTTACATGTCGAATGTTTCCGAAATGCTCCAAAACATTCCCGTACATCATTTTGGGTCTAATGCAGTTGAATGGATGCATATGGTGCGAATCCATTTTCGCAACTTCGGTACCCCTAATATAGTGCATTCAGGCCCGAAACACATGTCTTGCATCTTTTATCGTGTCGAATGTTTCCGAAATCCTCCAAAACACTCCCGTACATCATTTTGCGTCTAACGCAGTTGAATGGATGCATATGGTGCGAAACCATTTTCGCAACTTCATTACCCCTAATATAGTGCATTCAGGCCCGAAACACAAGTCTTGCATCTTTTTACATGTCGAATGTTTCCGAAATGCTCCAAAACTCTCCCGTGCATCATTTTGGGTCTAATGCAGTTGAATGGATGCATATGGTGCGAAACCATTTTCGCAACTTCGATACCCCTAATATAGTGCATTCAGGCCCGAAACACATGTCTTGCATCTTTTATTGTGTCGAATGTTTCCGAAATCCTCCAAAACACTCCCAAACATCATCTTGGGTCTAATGCATCAGAATGGATGCATTTGGTGCAAAACCATTTTCGCAACTTCGGTACCCCGAAGTAGTGCATTAAGGCTCGAAACACAAGTCTTGCATCTTTTTACATGTCGAATGTTTTCGAAATGCTCCAAATCACTCCCGTACATCATTTTGGGTCTAATGCAGTAGAATGGATGCATTTGGTGCGAAACTATTTTCGCAACTTCGGTACCCCGAAATAGTGCATTAAGGCCCGAAACACAAGTCTGGCATCCTTTTACGTGTTGAATGTTTTCGAAGTGCTACAAAACACTCCCAAACATCATTTTGGGACTAATGCAGTAGAATGGATGCATTTGGTGCGAAACTATTTTCGCAACTTCGGTACCCCGAAATAGTGCATTAAGGCTCGAAACACAAGTCTTGCATCTTTTTACATGTCGAATGTTTTCGAAATGCTCCAAAACACTCCCGTACATCATTTTGGGTCTAATGCAGTTGAATGGATGCATATGGTGCGAAACCATTTTCGCAACTTCGGTACCCCTAATATAGTGCATTCAGGCCCGAAACACATGTCTTGCATCTTTTATCGTGTCGAATGTTTCCGAAATCCTCCAAAACACTCCCGTACATCATTTTGGGTCTAATGCAGTTGAATGGATGCCTATGGTGTGAAACCATTTTCGCAACTTTGGTACCCCTAATATAGTGTATTCAGGCCCGAAACACATGTCTTGCATCTTTTATCGTGTCGAATGTTTCCGAAATCCTACAAAACACTACCAAACATCATTTTGGGTCTAATGCTGTAGAATGGATGCATTTGGTGCGAAACTATTTTCGCAACTTCGGTACCCCGAAATAGTGCATTACGGCCCGAAACACAAGTCTTGCATCCTTTTACATGTTGAATGTTTTCGAAATGCTCCAAAACACTCCCAAACATCATTTTGGGTCTAATGTAGTAGAATGGATGCATTTGGTGCGAAACTATTTTCGCAACATCAGTACCCCGAAATAGTGCATTAAGGCTCGAAACACAAATCTTGCATCTTTTTACATGTCGAATGTTTCCGAAATGCTCCAAAACATTCCCGTACATCATTTTGGGTCTAATGCAGTTGAATGGATGCATATGGTGCGAATCCATTTTCGCAACTTCGGTACCCCTAATATAGTGCATTCAGGCCCGAAACACATGTCTTGCATCTTTTATCGTGTCGAATGTTTCCGAAATCCTCCAAAACACTCCCGTACATCATTTTGGGTCTAATGCAGTTGAATGGATGCATATGGTGCGAAACCATTTTCGCAACTTCGGTACCCCTAATATAGTGCATTCAGGCCCGAAACACAAGTCTTGCATCTTTTTACATGTCGAATGTTTCCGAAATGCTCCAAAACTCTCCCGTGCATCATTTTGGGTCTAATGCAGTTGAATGGATGCATATGGTGCGAAACCATTTTCGCAACTTCGATACCCCTAATATAGTGCATTCAGGCCCGAAACACATGTCTTGCATCTTTTATTGTGTCGAATGTTTCCGAAATCCTCCAAAACACTCCCAAACATCATCTTGGGTCTAATGCATCAGAATGGATGCATTTGGTGCAAAACCATTTTCGCAACTTCGGTACCCCGAAGTAGTGCATTAAGGCTCGAAACACAAGTCTTGCATCTTTTTACATGTCGAATGTTTTCGAAATGCTCCAAATCACTCCCGTACATCATTTTGGGTCTAATGCAGTAGAATGGATGCATTTGGTGCGAAACTATTTTCGCAACTTCGGTACCCCAAAATAGTGCATTAAGGCCCGAAACACAAGTCTGGCATCCTTTTACGTGTTGAATGTTTTCGAAGTGCTACAAAACACTCCCAAACATCATTTTGGGACTAATGCAGTAGAATGGATGCATTTGGTGCGAAACTATTTTCGCAACTTCGGTACCCCGAAATAGTGCATTAAGGCTCGAAACAAAAGTCTTGCATCTTTTTACATGTCGAATGTTTTCGAAATGCTCCAAAACACTCCCGTACATCATTTTGGGTCTAATGCAGTTGAATGGATGCATATGGTGCGAAACCATTTTCGCAACTTCGGTACCCCTAATATAGTGCATTCAGGCCCGAAACACATGTCTTGCATCTTTTATCGTGTCGAATGTTTCCGAAATCCTCCAAAACACTCCCGTACATCATTTTGGGTCTAATGCAGTTGAATGGATGCCTATGGTGTGAAACCATTTTCGCAACTTTGGTACCCCTAATATACTGTATTCAGGCCCGAAACACATGTCTTGCATCTTTTATCGTGTCGAATGTTTCCGAAATCCTACAAAACACTACCAAACATCATTTTGGGTCTAATGCTGTAGAATGGATGCATTTGGTGCGAAACTATTTTCGCAACTTCGGTACCCCGAAATAGTGCATTACGGCCCGAAACACAAGTCTTGCATCCTTTTACATGTTGAATGTTTTCGAAATGCTCCAAAACACTCCCAAACATCATTTTGGGTCTAATGTAGTAGAATGGATGCATTTGGTGCGAAACTATTTTCGCAACATCAGTACCCCGAAATAGTGCATTAAGGCTCGAAACACAAATCTTGCATCTTTTTACATGTCGAATGTTTCCGAAATGCTCCAAAACATTCCCGTACATCATTTTGGGTCTAATGCAGTTGAATGGATGCATATGGTGCGAATCCATTTTCGCAACTTCGGTACCCCTAATATAGTGCATTCAGGCCCGAAACACATGTCTTGCATCTTTTATCGTGTCGAATGTTTCCGAAATCCTCCAAAACACCCCGTACATCATTTTGGGTCTAATGCAGTTGAATGGATGCATATGGTGCGAAACCATTTTCGCAACTTCGGTACCCCTAATATAGTGCATTCAGGCCCGAAACACAAGTCTTGCATCTTTTTACATGTCGAATGTTTCCGAAATGCTCCAAAACTCTCCCGTGCATCATTTTGGGTCTAATGCAGTTGAATGGATGCATATGGTGCGAAACCATTTTCGCAACTTCGGTACCCCTAATATAGTGCATTCAGGCCCGAAACACATGTCTTGCATCTTTTATTGTGTCGAATGTTTCCGAAATCCTCCAAAACACTCCCAAACATCATCTTGGGTCTAATGCATCAGAATGGATGCATTTGGTGCAAAACCATTTTCGCAACTTCGGTACCCCGAAGTAGTGCATTAAGGCTCGAAACACAAGTCTTGCATCTTTTTACATGTCGAATGTTTTCGAAATGCTCCAAATCACTCCCGTACATCATTTTGGGTCTAATGCAGTAGAATGGATGCATTTGGTGCGAAACTATTTTCGCAACTTCGGTACCCCGAAATAGTGCATTAAGGCCCGAAACACAAGTCTGGCATCCTTTTACGTGTTGAATGTTTTCGAAGTGCTACAAAACACTCCCAAACATCATTTTGGGACTAATGCAGTAGAATGGATGCATTTGGTGCGAAACTATTTTCGCAACTTCGGTACCCCGAAATAGTGCATTAAGGCTCGAAACACAAGTCTTGCATCTTTTTACATGTCGAATGTTTTCGAAATGCTCCAAAACACTCCCGTACATCATTTTGGGTCTAATGCAGTTGAATGGATGCATATGGTGCGAAACCATTTTCGCAACTTCGGTACCCCTAATATAGTGCATTCAGGCCCGAAACACATGTCTTGCATCTTTTATCGTGTCGAATGTTTCCGAAATCCTCCAAAACACTCCCGTACATCATTTTGGGTCTAATGCAGTTGAATGGATGCCTATGGTGTGAAACCATTTTCGCAACTTTGGTACCCCTAATATACTGTATTCAGGCCCGAAACACATGTCTTGCATCTTTTATCGTGTCGAATGTTTCCGTAATCCTACAAAACACTACCAAACATCATTTTGGGTCTAATGCTGTAGAATGGATGCATTTGGTGCGAAACTATTTTCGCAACTTCGGTACCCCGAAATAGTGCATTACGGCCCGAAACACAAGTCTTGCATCCTTTTACATGTTGAATGTTTTCGAAATGCTCCAAAACACTCCCAAACATCATTTTGGGTCTAATGTAGTAGAATGGATGCATTTGGTGCGAAACTATTTTCGCAACATCAGTACCCCGAAATAGTGCATTAAGGCTCGAAACACAAATCTTGCATCTTTTTACATGTCGAATGTTTCCGAAATGCTCCAAAACATTCCCGTACATCATTTTGGGTCTAATGCAGTTGAATGGATGCATATGGTGCGAATCCATTTTCGCAACTTCGGTACCCCTAATATAGTGCATTCAGGCCCGAAACACATGTCTTGCATCTTTTATCGTGTCGAATGTTTCCGAAATCCTCCAAAACACTCCCGTACATCATTTTGGGTCTAATGCAGTTGAATGGATGCATATGGTGCGAAACCATTTTCGCAACTTCGGTACCCCTAATATAGTGCATTCAGGCCCGAAACACAAGTCTTGCATCTTTTTACATGTCGAATGTTTCCGAAATGCTCCAAAACTCTCCCGTGCATCATTTTGGGTCTAATGCAGTTGAATGGATGCATATGGTGCGAAACCATTTTCGCAACTTCGGTACCCCTAATATAGTGCATTCAGGCCCGAAACACATGTCTTGCATCTTTTATTGTGTCGAATGTTTCCGAAATCCTCCAAAACACTCCCAAACATCATCTTGGGTCTAATGCATCAGAATGGATGCATTTGGTGCAAAACCATTTTCGCAACTTCGGTACCCCGAAGTAGTGCATTAAGGCTCGAAACACAAGTCTTGCATCTTTTTACATGTCGAATGTTTTCGAAATGCTCCAAATCACTCCCGTACATCATTTTGGGTCTAATGCAGTAGAATGGATGCATTTGGTGCGAAACTATTTTCGCAACTTCGGTACCCCAAAATAGTGCATTAAGGCCCGAAACACAAGTCTTGCATCCTTTTACGTGTTGAATGTTTTCGAAGTGCTACAAAACACTCCCAAACATCATTTTGGGTCTAATGCAGTAGAATGGATGCATTTGGTGCGAAACTATTTTCGCAACTTCGGTACCCCGAAATAGTGCATTAAGGCTCGAAACACAAGTCTTGCATCTTTTTACATGTCGAATGTTTTCGAAATGCTCCAAAACACTCCCGTACATCATTTTGGGTCTAATGCAGTTGAATGTATGCATATGGTGCGAAACCATTTTCGCAACTTCGGTACCCCTAATATAGTGCATTCAGGCCCGAAACACATGTCTTGCATCTTTTATCGTGTCGAATGTTTCCGAAATCCTCCAAAACACTCCCAAACATCATCTTGGGTCTAATGCATCAGAATGGATGCATTTGGTGCAAAACCATTTTCGCAACTTCGGTACCCCGAAGTAGTGCATTAAGGCTCGAAACACAAGTCTTGCATCTTTTTACATGTCGAATGTTTCCGAAATGCTCCAAAACACTCCCGTGCATCATTTTGGGTCTAATGCAGTTGAATGGATGCATATGGTGCGAAACCATTTTCGCAACTTCGGTACCCCTAATATAGTGCATTCAGGCCCGAAACACATGTCTTGCATCTTTTATCGTGTCGAATGTTTCCGAAATCCTCCAAAACACTCCCGTACATCATTTTGGGTCTAATGCAGTTGAATGGATGCCTATGGTGCGAAACCATTTTCGCAACTTTGGTACCCCTAATATAGTGTATTCAGGCCCGAAACATATGTCTTGCATCTTTTATCGTGTCGAATGTTTCCGAAATCCTACAAAACACTACCAAACATCATTTTGGGTCTAATGCTGTAGAATGGATGCATTTGGTGCGAAACTATTTTCGCAACTTCGGTACCCCGAAATAGTGCATTACGGCCCGAAACACAAGTCTTGCATCCTTTTACATGTTGAATGTTTTCGAAATGCTCCAAAACACTCCCAAACATCATTTTGGGTCTAATGTAGTAGAATGGATGCATTTGGTGCGAAACTATTTTCGCAACATCAGTACCCCGAAATAGTGCATTAAGGCTCGAAACACAAATCTCGCATCTTTTTACATGTCGAATGTTTCCGAAATGCTCCAAAACATTCCCGTACATCATTTTGGGTCTAATGCAGTTGAATGGATGCATATGGTGCGAATCCATTTTCGCAACTTCGGTACCCCTAATATAGTGCATTCAGGCCCGAAACACATGTCTTGCATCTTTTATCGTGTCGAATGTTTCCGAAATCCTCCAAAACACTCCCGTACATCATTTTGGGTCTAACGCAGTTGAATGGATGCATATGGTGCGAAACCATTTTCGCAACTTCGGTACCCCTAATATAGTGCATTCAGGCCCGAAACACAAGTCTTGCATCTTTTTACATGTCGAATGTTTCCGAAATGCTCCAAAACTCTCCCGTGCATCATTTTGGGTCTAATGCAGTTGAATGGATGCATATGGTGCGAAACCATTTTCGCAACTTCGGTACCCCTAATATAGTGCATTCGGGCCCGAAACACATGTCTTGCATCTTTTATTGTGTCGAATGTTTCCGAAATCCTCCAAAACACTCCCAAACATCATCTTGGGTCTAATGCATCAGAATGGATGCATTTGGTGCAAAACCATTTTCGCAACTTCGGTACCCCGAAGTAGTGCATTAAGGCTCGAAACACAAGTCTTGCATCTTTTTACATGTCGAATGTTTTCGAAATGCTCCAAATCACTCCCGTACATCATTTTGGGTCTAATGCAGTAGAATGGATGCATTTGGTGCGAAACTATTTTCGCAACTTCGGTACCCCAAAATAGTGCATTAAGGCCCGAAACACAAGTCTTGCATCCTTTTACGTGTTGAATGTTTTCGAAGTGCTACAAAACACTCCCAAACATCATTTTGGGTCTAATGCAGTAGAATGGATGCATTTGGTGCGAAACTATTTTCGCAACTTCGGTACCCCGAAATAGTGCATTAAGGCTCGAAACACAAGTCTTGCATCTTTTTACATGTCGAATGTTTTCGAAATGCTCCAAAACACTCCCGTACATCATTTTGGGTCTAATGCAGTTGAATGTATGCATATGGTGCGAAACCATTTTCGCAACTTCGGTACCCCTAATATAGTGCATTCAGGCCCGAAACACATGTCTTGCATCTTTTATCGTGTCGAATGTTTCCGAAATCCTCCAAAACACTCCCAAACATCATCTTGGGTCTAATGCATCAGAATGGATGCATTTGGTGCAAAACCATTTTCGCAACTTCGGTACCCCGAAGTAGTGCATTAAGGCTCGAAACACAAGTCTTGCATCTTTTTACATGTCGAATGTTTCCGAAATGCTCCAAAACACTCCCGTGCATCATTTTGGGTCTAATGCAGTTGAATGGATGCATATGGTGCGAAACCATTTTCGCAACTTCGGTACCCCTAATATAGTGCATTCAGGCCCGAAACACATGTCTTGCATCTTTTATCGTGTCGAATGTTTCCGAAATCCTCCAAAACACTCCCGTACATCATTTTGGGTCTAATGCAGTTGAATGGATGCCTATGGTGCGAAACCATTTTCGCAACTTTGGTACCCCTAATATAGTGTATTCAGGCCCGAAACACATGTCTTGCATCTTTTATCGTGTCGAATGTTTCCGAAATCCTACAAAACACTACCAAACATCATTTTGGGTCTAATGCTGTAGAATGGATGCATTTGGTGCGAAACTATTTTCGCAACTTCGGTACCCCGAAATAGTGCATTACGGCCCGAAACACAAGTCTTGCATCCTTTTACATGTTGAATGTTTTCGAAATGCTCCAAAACACTCCCAAACATCATTTTGGGTCTAATGTAGTAGAATGGATGCATTTGGTGCGAAACTATTTTCGCAACATCAGTACCCCGAAATAGTGCATTAAGGCTCGAAACACAAATCTCGCATCTTTTTACATGTCGAATGTTTCCGAAATGCTCCAAAACATTCCCGTACATCATTTTGGGTCTAATGCAGTTGAATGGATGCATATGGTGCGAATCCATTTTCGCAACTTCGGTACCCCTAATATAGTGCATTCAGGCCCGAAACACATGTCTTGCATCTTTTATCGTGTCGAATGTTTCCGAAATCCTCCAAAACACTCCCGTACATCATTTTGGGTCTAACGCAGTTGAATGGATGCATATGGTGCGAAACCATTTTCGCAACTTCGGTACCCCTAATATAGTGCATTCAGGCCCGAAACACAAGTCTTGCATCTTTTTACATGTCGAATGTTTCCGAAATGCTCCAAAACTCTCCCGTGCATCATTTTGGGTCTAATGCAGTTGAATGGATGCATATGGTGCGAAACCATTTTCGCAACTTCGGTACCCCTAATATAGTGCATTCGGGCCCGAAACACATGTCTTGCATCTTTTATTGTGTCGAATGTTTCCGAAATCCTCCAAAACACTCCCAAACATCATCTTGGGTCTAATGCATCAGAATGGATGCATTTGGTGCAAAACCATTTTCGCAACTTCGGTACCCCGAAGTAGTGCATTAAGGCTCGAAACACAAGTCTTGCATCTTTTTACATGTCGAATGTTTTCGAAATGCTCCAAATCACTCCCGTACATCATTTTGGGTCTAATGCAGTAGAATGGATGCATTTGGTGCGAAACTATTTTCGCAACTTCGGTACCCCAAAATAGTGCATTAAGGCCCGAAACACAAGTCTTGCATCCTTTTACGTGTTGAATGTTTTCGAAGTGCTACAAAACACTCCCAAACATCATTTTGGGTCTAATGCAGTAGAATGGATGCATTTGGTGCGAAACTATTTTCGCAACTTCGGTACCCCGAAATAGTGCATTAAGGCTCGAAACACAAGTCTTGCATCTTTTTACATGTCGAATGTTTTCGAAATGCTCCAAAACACTCCCGTACATCATTTTGGGTCTAATGCAGTTGAATGTATGCATATGGTGCGAAACCATTTTCGCAACTTCGGTACCCCTAATATAGTGCATTCAGGCCCGAAACACATGTCTTGCATCTTTTATCGTGTCGAATGTTTCCGAAATCCTCCAAAACACTCCCAAACATCATCTTGGGTCTAATGCATCAGAATGGATGCATTTGGTGCAAAACCATTTTCGCAACTTCGGTACCCCGAAGTAGTGCATTAAGGCTCGAAACACAAGTCTTGCATCTTTTTACATGTCGAATGTTTCCGAAATGCTCCAAAACACTCCCGTGCATCATTTTGGGTCTAATGCAGTTGAATGGATGCATATGGTGCGAAACCATTTTCGCAACTTCGGTACCCCTAATATAGTGCATTCAGGCCCGAAACACATGTCTTGCATCTTTTATCGTGTCGAATGTTTCCGAAATCCTCCAAAACACTCCCGTACATCATTTTGGGTCTAATGCAGTTGAATGGATGCCTATGGTGCGAAACCATTTTCGCAACTTTGGTACCCCTAATATAGTGTATTCAGGCCCGAAACACATGTCTTGCATCTTTTATCGTGTCGAATGTTTCCGAAATCCTACAAAACACTACCAAACATCATTTTGGGTCTAATGCTGTAGAATGGATGCATTTGGTGCGAAACTATTTTCGCAACTTCGGTACCCCGAAATAGTGCATTACGGCCCGAAACACAAGTCTTGCATCCTTTTACATGTTGAATGTTTTCGAAATGCTCCAAAACACTCCCAAACATCATTTTGGGTCTAATGTAGTAGAATGGATGCATTTGGTGCGAAACTATTTTCGCAACATCAGTACCCCGAAATAGTGCATTAAGGCTCGAAACACAAATCTCGCATCTTTTTACATGTCGAATGTTTCCGAAATGCTCCAAAACATTCCCGTACATCATTTTGGGTCTAATGCAGTTGAATGGATGCATATGGTGCGAATCCATTTTCGCAACTTCGGTACCCCTAATATAGTGCATTCAGGCCCGAAACACATGTCTTGCATCTTTTATCGTGTCGAATGTTTCCGAAATCCTCCAAAACACTCCCGTACATCATTTTGGGTCTAACGCAGTTGAATGGATGCATATGGTGCGAAACCATTTTCGCAACTTCGGTACCCCTAATATAGTGCATTCAGGCCCGAAACACAAGTCTTGCATCTTTTTACATGTCGAATGTTTCCGAAATGCTCCAAAACTCTCCCGTGCATCATTTTGGGTCTAATGCAGTTGAATGGATGCATATGGTGCGAAACCATTTTCGCAACTTCGGTACCCCTAATATAGTGCATTCGGGCCCGAAACACATGTCTTGCATCTTTTATTGTGTCGAATGTTTCCGAAATCCTCCAAAACACTCCCAAACATCATCTTGGGTCTAATGCATCAGAATGGATGCATTTGGTGCAAAACCATTTTCGCAACTTCGGTACCCCGAAGTAGTGCATTAAGGCTCGAAACACAAGTCTTGCATCTTTTTACATGTCGAATGTTTTCGAAATGCTCCAAATCACTCCCGTACATCATTTTGGGTCTAATGCAGTAGAATGGATGCATTTGGTGCGAAACTATTTTCGCAACTTCGGTACCCCAAAATAGTGCATTAAGGCCCGAAACACAAGTCTTGCATCCTTTTACGTGTTGAATGTTTTCGAAGTGCTACAAAACACTCCCAAACATCATTTTGGGTCTAATGCAGTAGAATGGATGCATTTGGTGCGAAACTATTTTCGCAACTTCGGTACCCCGAAATAGTGCATTAAGGCGCGAAACACAAGTCTTGCATCTTTTTACATGTCGAATGTTTTCGAAATGCTCCAAAACACTCCCGTACATCATTTTGGGTCTAATGCAGTTGAATGTATGCATATGGTGCGAAACCATTTTCGCAACTTCGGTACCCCTAATATAGTGCATTCAGGCCCGAAACACATGTCTTGCATCTTTTATCGTGTCGAATGTTTCCGAAATCCTCCAAAACACTCCCAAACATCATCTTGGGTCTAATGCATCAGAATGGATGCATTTGGTGCAAAACCATTTTCGCAACTTCGGTACCCCGAAGTAGTGCATTAAGGCTCGAAACACAAGTCTTGCATCTTTTTACATGTCGAATGTTTCCGAAATGCCCCAAAACACTCCCGTGCATCATTTTGGGTCTAATGCAGTTGAATGGATGCATATGGTGCGAAACCATTTTCGCAACTTCGGTACCCCTAATATAGTGCATTCAGGCCCGAAACACATGTCTTGCATCTTTTATCGTGTCGAATGTTTCCGAAATCCTCCAAAACACTCCCGTACATCATTTTGGGTCTAATGCAGTTGAATGGATGCCTATGGTGCGAAACCATTTTCGCAACTTTGGTACCCCTAATATAGTGTATTCAGGCCCGAAACACATGTCTTGCATCTTTTATCGTGTCGAATGTTTCCGAAATCCTACAAAACACTACCAAACATCATTTTGGGTCTAATGCTGTAGAATGGATGCATTTGGTGCGAAACTATTTTCGCAACTTCGGTACCCCGAAATAGTGCATTACGGCCCGAAACACAAGTCTTGCATCCTTTTACATGTTGAATGTTTTCGAAATGCTCCAAAACACTCCCAAACATCATTTTGGGTCTAATGTAGTAGAATGGATGCATTTGGTGCGAAACTATTTTCGCAACATCAGTACCCCGAAATAGTGCATTAAGGCTCGAAACACAAATCTCGCATCTTTTTACATGTCGAATGTTTCCGAAATGCTCCAAAACATTCCCGTACATCATTTTGGGTCTAATGCAGTTGAATGGATGCATATGGTGCGAATCCATTTTCGCAACTTCGGTACCCCTAATATAGTGCATTCAGGCCCGAAACACATGTCTTGCATCTTTTATCGTGTCGAATGTTTCCGAAATCCTCCAAAACACTCCCGTACATCATTTTGGGTCTAACGCAGTTGAATGGATGCATATGGTGCGAAACCATTTTCGCAACTTCGGTACCCCTAATATAGTGCATTCAGGCCCGAAACACAAGTCTTGCATCTTTTTACATGTCGAATGTTTCCGAAATGCTCCAAAACTCTCCCGTGCATCATTTTGGGTCTAATGCAGTTGAATGGATGCATATGGTGCGAAACCATTTTCGCAACTTCGGTACCCCTAATATAGTGCATTCAGGCCCGAAACACATGTCTTGCATCTTTTATTGTGTCGAATGTTTCCGAAATCCTCCAAAACACTCCCAAACATCATCTTGGGTCTAATGCATCAGAATGGATGCATTTGGTGCAAAACCATTTTCGCAACTTCGGTACCCCGAAGTAGTGCATTAAGGCTCGAAACACAAGTCTTGCATCTTTTTACATGTCGAATGTTTTCGAAATGCTCCAAATCACTCCCGTACATCATTTTGGGTCTAATGCAGTAGAATGGATGCATTTGGTGCGAAACTATTTTCGCAACTTCGGTACCCCAAAATAGTGCATTAAGGCCCGAAACACAAGTCTTGCATCCTTTTACGTGTTGAATGTTTTCGAAGTGCTACAAAACACTCCCAAACATCATTTTGGGTCTAATGCAGTAGAATGGATGCATTTGGTGCGAAACTATTTTCGCAACTTCGGTACCCCGAAATAGTGCATTAAGGCTCGAAACACAAGTCTTGCATCTTTTTACATGTCGAATGTTTTCGAAATGCTCCAAAACACTCCCGTACATCATTTTGGGTCTAATGCAGTTGAATGTATGCATATGGTGCGAAACCATTTTCGCAACTTCGGTACCCCTAATATAGTGCATTCAGGCCCGAAACACATGTCTTGCATCTTTTATCGTGTCGAATGTTTCCGAAATCCTCCAAAACACTCCCAAACATCATCTTGGGTCTAATGCATCAGAATGGATGCATTTGGTGCAAAACCATTTTCGCAACTTCGGTACCCCGAAGTAGTGCATTAAGGCTCGAAACACAAGTCTTGCATCTTTTTACATGTCGAATGTTTCCGAAATGCTCCAAAACACTCCCGTGCATCATTTTGGGTCTAATGCAGTTGAATGGATGCATATGGTGCGAAACCATTTTCGCAACTTCGGTACCCCTAATATAGTGCATTCAGGCCCGAAACACATGTCTTGCATCTTTTATCGTGTCGAATGTTTCCGAAATCCTCCAAAACACTCCCGTACATCATTTTGGGTCTAATGCAGTTGAATGGATGCCTATGGTGCGAAACCATTTTCGCAACTTTGGTACCCCTAATATAGTGTATTCAGGCCCGAAACACATGTCTTGCATCTTTTATCGTGTCGAATGTTTCCGAAATCCTACAAAACACTACCAAACATCATTTTGGGTCTAATGCTGTAGAATGGATGCATTTGGTGCGAAACTATTTTCGCAACTTCGGTACCCCGAAATAGTGCATTACGGCCCGAAACACAAGTCTTGCATCCTTTTACATGTTGAATGTTTTCGAAATGCTCCAAAACACTCCCAAACATCATTTTGGGTCTAATGTAGTAGAATGGATGCATTTGGTGCGAAACTATTTTCGCAACATCAGTACCCCGAAATAGTGCATTAAGGCTCGAAACACAAATCTCGCATCTTTTTACATGTCGAATGTTTCCGAAATGCTCCAAAACATTCCCGTACATCATTTTGGGTCTAATGCAGTTGAATGGATGCATATGGTGCGAATCCATTTTCGCAACTTCGGTACCCCTAATATAGTGCATTCAGGCCCGAAACACATGTCTTGCATCTTTTATCGTGTCGAATGTTTCCGAAATCCTCCAAAACACTCCCGTACATCATTTTGGGTCTAACGCAGTTGAATGGATGCATATGGTGCGAAACCATTTTCGCAACTTCGGTACCCCTAATATAGTGCATTCAGAACCGAAACACAAGTCTTGCATCTTTTTACATGTCGAATGTTTCCGAAATGCTCCAAAACTCTCCCGTGCATCATTTTGGGTCTAATGCAGTTGAATGGATGCATATGGTGCGAAACCATTTTTGCAACTTCGGTACCCCTAATATAGTGCATTCAGGCCCGAAACACATGTCTTGCATCTTTTATTGTGGCGAATGTTTCCGAAATCCTCCAAAACACTCCCAAACATCATCTTGGGTCTAATGCATCAGAATGGATGCATTTGGTGCAAAACCATTTTCGCAACTTCGGTACCCCGAAGTAGTGCATTAAGGCTCGAAACACAAGTCTTGCATCTTTTTACATGTCGAATGTTTTCGAAATGCTCCAAATCACTCCCGTACATCATTTTGGGTCTAATGCAGTAGAATGGATGCATTTGGTGCGAAACTATTTTCGCAACTTCGGTACCCCGAAATAGTGCATTAAGGCCCGAAACACAAGTCTGGCATCCTTTTACGTGTTGAATGTTTTCGAAGTGCTACAAAACACTCCCAAACATCATTTTGGGTCTAATGCAGTAAAATGGATGCATTTGGTGCGAAACTATTTTCGCAACTTCGGTACCCCGAAATAGTGCATCAAGGCTCGAAACACAAGTCTTGCATCTTTTTACATGTCGAATGTTTTCGAAATGCTCCAAAACACTCCCGTACATCATTTTGGGTCTAATGCAGTTGAATGGATGCATATGGTGCGAAACCATTTTCGCAACTTCGGTACCCCTAATATAGTGCATTCAGGCCCGAAACACATGTCTTGCATCTTTTATCGTGTCGAATGTTTCCGAAATCCTCCAAAACACTCCCGTACATCATTTTGGGTCTAATGCAGTTGAATGGATGCCTATGGTGTGAAACCATTTTCGCAACTTTGGTACCCCTAATATAGTGTATTCAGGCCCGAAACACATGTCTTGCATCTTTTATCGTGTCGAATGTTTCCGAAATCCTACAAAACACTACCAAACATCATTTTGGGTCTAATGCTGTAGAATGGATGCATTTGGTGCGAAACTATTTTCGCAACTTCGGTACCCCGAAATAGTGCATTACGGCCCGAAACACAAGTCTTGCATCCTTTTACATGTTGAATGTTTTCGAAATGCTCCAAAACACTCCCAAACATCATTTTGGGTCTAATGTAGTAGAATGGATGCATTTGGTGCGAAACTATTTTCGCAACATCAGTACCCCGAAATAGTGCATTAAGGCTCGAAACACAAATCTTGCATCTTTTTACATGTCGAATGTTTCCGAAATGCTCCAAAACATTCCCGTACATCATTTTGGGTCTAATGCAGTTGAATGGATGCATATGGTGCGAATCCATTTTCGCAACTTCGGTACCCCTAATATAGTGCATTCAGGCCCGAAACACATGTCTTGCATCTTTTATCGTGTCGAATGTTTCCGAAATCCTCCAAAACACTCCCGTACATCATTTTGGGTCTAATGCAGTTGAATGGATGCATATGGTGCGAAACCATTTTCGCAACTTCGGTACCCCTAATATAGTGCATTCAGGCCCGAAACACAAGTCTTGCATCTTTTTACATGTCGAATGTTTCCGAAATGCTCCAAAACTCTCCCGTGCATCATTTTGGGTCTAATGCAGTTGAATGGATGCATATGGTGCGAAACCATTTTCGCAACTTCGGTACCCCTAATATAGTGCATTCAGGCCCGAAACACATGTCTTGCATCTTTTATCGTGTCGAATGTTTCCGAAATCCTCCAAAACACTCCCGTACATCATTTTGGGTCTAATGCAGTTGAATGGATGCCTATGGTGCGAAACCATTTTCGCAACTTTGGTACCCCTAATATAGTGTATTCAGGCCCGAAACACATGTCTTGCATCTTTTATCGTGTCGAATGTTTCCGAAATCCTACAAAACACTACCAAACATCATTTTGGGTCTAATGCTGTAGAATGGATGCATTTGGTGCGAAACTATTTTCGCAACTTCGGTACCCCGAAATAGTGCATTACGGCCCGAAACACAAGTCTTGCATCCTTTTACATGTTGAATGTTTTCGAAATGCTCCAAAACACTCCCAAACATCATTTTGGGTCTAATGTAGTAGAATGGATGCATTTGGTGCGAAACTATTTTCGCAACATCAGTACCCCGAAATAGTGCATTAAGGCTCGAAACACAAATCTCGCATCTTTTTACATGTCGAATGTTTCCGAAATGCTCCAAAACATTCCCGTACATCATTTTGGGTCTAATGCAGTTGAATGGATGCATATGGTGCGAATCCATTTTCGCAACTTCGGTACCCCTAATATAGTGCATTCAGGCCCGAAACACATGTCTTGCATCTTTTATCGTGTCGAATGTTTCCGAAATCCTCCAAAACACTCCCGTACATCATTTTGGGTCTAACGCAGTTGAATGGATGCATATGGTGCGAAACCATTTTCGCAACTTCGGTACCCCTAATATAGTGCATTCAGGCCCGAAACACAAGTCTTGCATCTTTTTACATGTCGAATGTTTCCGAAATGCTCCAAAACTCTCCCGTGCATCATTTTGGGTCTAATGCAGTTGAATGGATGCATATGGTGCGAAACCATTTTCGCAACTTCGGTACCCCTAATATAGTGCATTCAGGCCCGAAACACATGTCTTGCATCTTTTATTGTGGCGAATGTTTCCGAAATCCTCCAAAACACTCCCAAACATCATCTTGGGTCTAATGCATCAGAATGGATGCATTTGGTGCAAAACCATTTTCGCAACTTCGGTACCCCGAAGTAGTGCATTAAGGCTCGAAACACAAGTCTTGCATCTTTTTACATGTCGAATGTTTTCGAAATGCTCCAAATCACTCCCGTACATCATTTTGGGTCTAATGCAGTAGAATGGATGCATTTGGTGCGAAACTATTTTCGCAACTTCGGTACCCCGAAATAGTGCATTAAGGCCCGAAACACAAGTCTGGCATCCTTTTACGTGTTGAATGTTTTCGAAGTGCTACAAAACACTCCCAAACATCATTTTGGGTCTAATGCAGTAGAATGGATGCATTTGGTGCGAAACTATTTTCGCAACTTCGGTACCCCGAAATAGTGCATTAAGGCTCGAAACACAAGTCTTGCATCTTTTTACATGTCGAATGTTTTCGAAATGCTCCAAAACACTCCCGTACATCATTTTGGGTCTAATGCAGTTGAATGGATGCATATGGTGCGAAACCATTTTCGCAACTTCGGTACCCCTAATATAGTGCATTCAGGCCCGAAACACATGTCTTGCATCTTTTATCGTGTCGAATGTTTCCGAAATCCTCCAAAACACTCCCGTACATCATTTTGGGTCTAATGCAGTTGAATGGATGCCTATGGTGTGAAACCATTTTCGCAACTTTGGTACCCCTAATATAGTGTATTCAGGCCCGAAACACATGTCTTGCATCTTTTATCGTGTCGAATGTTTCCGAAATCCTACAAAACACTACCAAACATCATTTTGGGTCTAATGCTGTAGAATGGATGCATTTGGTGCGAAACTATTTTCGCAACTTCGGTACCCCGAAATAGTGCATTACGGCCCGAAACACAAGTCTTGCATCCTTTTACATGTTGAATGTTTTCGAAATGCTCCAAAACACTCCCAAACATCATTTTGGGTCTAATGTAGTAGAATGGATGCATTTGGTGCGAAACTATTTTCGCAACATCAGTACCCCGAAATAGTGCATTAAGGCTCGAAACACAAATCTTGCATCTTTTTACATGTCGAATGTTTCCGAAATGCTCCAAAACATTCCCGTACATCATTTTGGGTCTAATGCAGTTGAATGGATGCATATGGTGCGAATCCATTTTCGCAACTTCGGTACCCCTAATATAGTGCATTCAGGCCCGAAACACATGTCTTGCATCTTTTATCGTGTCGAATGTTTCCGAAATCCTCCAAAACACTCCCGTACATCATTTTGGGTCTAATGCAGTTGAATGGATGCATATGGTGCGAAACCATTTTCGCAACTTCGGTACCCCTAATATAGTGCATTCAGGCCCGAAACACAAGTCTTGCATCTTTTTACATGTCGAATGTTTCCGAAATGCTCCAAAACTCTCCCGTGCATCATTTTGGGTCTAATGCAGTTGAATGGATGCATATGGTGCGAAACCATTTTCGCAACTTCGGTACCCCTAATATAGTGCATTCAGGCCCGAAACACATGTCTTGCATCTTTTATCGTGTCGAATGTTTCCGAAATCCTCCAAAACACTCCCGTACATCATTTTGGGTCTAATGCAGTTGAATGGATGCCTATGGTGCGAAACCATTTTCGCAACTTTGGTACCCCTAATATAGTGTATTCAGGCCCGAAACACATGTCTTGCATCTTTTATCGTGTCGAATGTTTCCGAAATCCTACAAAACACTACCAAACATCATTTTGGGTCTAATGCTGTAGAATGGATGCATTTGGTGCGAAACTATTTTCGCAACTTCGGTACCCCGAAATAGTGCATTACGGCCCGAAACACAAGTCTTGCATCCTTTTACATGTTGAATGTTTTCGAAATGCTCCAAAACACTCCCAAACATCATTTTGGGTCTAATGTAGTAGAATGGATGCATTTGGTGCGAAACTATTTTCGCAACATCAGTACCCCGAAATAGTGCATTAAGGCTCGAAACACAAATCTCGCATCTTTTTACATGTCGAATGTTTCCGAAATGCTCCAAAACATTCCCGTACATCATTTTGGGTCTAATGCAGTTGAATGGATGCATATGGTGCGAATCCATTTTCGCAACTTCGGTACCCCTAATATAGTGCATTCAGGCCCGAAACACATGTCTTGCATCTTTTATCGTGTCGAATGTTTCCGAAATCCTCCAAAACACTCCCGTACATCATTTTGGGTCTAACGCAGTTGAATGGATGCATATGGTGCGAAACCATTTTCGCAACTTCGGTACCCCTAATATAGTGCATTCAGGCCCGAAACACAAGTCTTGCATCTTTTTACATGTCGAATGTTTCCGAAATGCTCCAAAACTCTCCCGTGCATCATTTTGGGTCTAATGCAGTTGAATGGATGCATATGGTGCGAAACCATTTTCGCAACTTCGGTACCCCTAATATAGTGCATTCAGGCCCGAAACACATGTCTTGCATCTTTTATTGTGGCGAATGTTTCCGAAATCCTCCAAAACACTCCCAAACATCATCTTGGGTCTAATGCATCAGAATGGATGCATTTGGTGCAAAACCATTTTCGCAACTTCGGTACCCCGAAGTAGTGCATTAAGGCTCGAAACACAAGTCTTGCATCTTTTTACATGTCGAATGTTTTCGAAATGCTCCAAATCACTCCCGTACATCATTTTGGGTCTAATGCAGTAGAATGGATGCATTTGGTGCGAAACTATTTTCGCAACTTCGGTACCCCGAAATAGTGCATTAAGGCCCGAAACACAAGTCTGGCATCCTTTTACGTGTTGAATGTTTTCGAAGTGCTACAAAACACTCCCAAACATCATTTTGGGTCTAATGCAGTAGAATGGATGCATTTGGTGCGAAACTATTTTCGCAACTTCGGTACCCCGAAATAGTGCATTAAGGCTCGAAACACAAGTCTTGCATCTTTTTACATGTCGAATGTTTTCGAAATGCTCCAAAACACTCCCGTACATCATTTTGGGTCTAATGCAGTTGAATGGATGCATATGGTGCGAAACCATTTTCGCAACTTCGGTACCCCTAATATAGTGCATTCAGGCCCGAAACACATGTCTTGCATCTTTTATCGTGTCGAATGTTTCCGAAATCCTCCAAAACACTCCCGTACATCATTTTGGGTCTAATGCAGTTGAATGGATGCCTATGGTGTGAAACCATTTTCGCAACTTTGGTACCCCTAATATAGTGTATTCAGGCCCGAAACACATGTCTTGCATCTTTTATCGTGTCGAATGTTTCCGAAATCCTACAAAACACTACCAAACATCATTTTGGGTCTAATGCTGTAGAATGGATGCATTTGGTGCGAAACTATTTTCGCAACTTCGGTACCCCGAAATAGTGCATTACGGCCCGAAACACAAGTCTTGCATCCTTTTACATGTTGAATGTTTTCGAAATGCTCCAAAACACTCCCAAACATCATTTTGGGTCTAATGTAGTAGAATGGATGCATTTGGTGCGAAACTATTTTCGCAACATCAGTACCCCGAAATAGTGCATTAAGGCTCGAAACACAAATCTTGCATCTTTTTACATGTCGAATGTTTCCGAAATGCTCCAAAACATTCCCGTACATCATTTTGGGTCTAATGCAGTTGAATGGATGCATATGGTGCGAATCCATTTTCGCAACTTCGGTACCCCTAATATAGTGCATTCAGGCCCGAAACACATGTCTTGCATCTTTTATCGTGTCGAATGTTTCCGAAATCCTCCAAAACACTCCCGTACATCATTTTGGGTCTAATGCAGTTGAATGGATGCATATGGTGCGAAACCATTTTCGCAACTTCGGTACCCCTAATATAGTGCATTCAGGCCCGAAACACAAGTCTTGCATCTTTTTACATGTCGAATGTTTCCGAAATGCTCCAAAACTCTCCCGTGCATCATTTTGGGTCTAATGCAGTTGAATGGATGCATATGGTGCGAAACCATTTTCGCAACTTCGGTACCCCTAATATAGTGCATTCAGGCCCGAAACACATGTCTTGCATCTTTTATCGTGTCGAATGTTTCCGAAATCCTCCAAAACACTCCCGTACATCATTTTGGGTCTAATGCAGTTGAATGGATGCCTATGGTGCGAAACCATTTTCGCAACTTTGGTACCCCTAATATAGTCTATTCAGGCCCGAAACACATGTCTTGCATCTTTTATCGTGTCGAATGTTTCCGAAATCCTACAAAACACTACCAAACATCATTTTGGGTCTAATGCTGTAGAATGGATGCATTTGGTGCGAAACTATTTTCGCAACTTCGGTACCCCGAAATAGTGCATTACGGCCCGAAACACAAGTCTTGCATCCTTTTACATGTTGAATGTTTTCGAAATGCTCCAAAACACTCCCAAACATCATTTTGGGTCTAATGTAGTAGAATGGATGCATTTGGTGCGAAACTATTTTCGCAACATCAGTACCCCGAAATAGTGCATTAAGGCTCGAAACACAAATCTCGCATCTTTTTACATGTCGAATGTTTCCGAAATGCTCCAAAACATTCCCGTACATCATTTTGGGTCTAATGCAGTTGAATGGATGCATATGGTGCGAATCCATTTTCGCAACTTCGGTACCCCTAATATAGTGCATTCAGGCCCGAAACACATGTCTTGCATCTTTTATCGTGTCGAATGTTTCCGAAATCCTCCAAAACACTCCCGTACATCATTTTGGGTCTAACGCAGTTGAATGGATGCATATGGTGCGAAACCATTTTCGCAACTTCGGTACCCCTAATATAGTGCATTCAGGCCCGAAACACAAGTCTTGCATCTTTTTACATGTCGAATGTTTCCGAAATGCTCCAAAACTCTCCCGTGCATCATTTTGGGTCTAATGCAGTTGAATGGATGCATATGGTGCGAAACCATTTTCGCAACTTCGGTACCCCTAATATAGTGCATTCAGGCCCGAAACACATGTCTTGCATCTTTTATTGTGGCGAATGTTTCCGAAATCCTCCAAAACACTCCCAAACATCATCTTGGGTCTAATGCATCAGAATGGATGCATTTGGTGCAAAACCATTTTCGCAACTTCGGTACCCCGAAGTAGTGCATTAAGGCTCGAAACACAAGTCTTGCATCTTTTTACATGTCGAATGTTTTCGAAATGCTCCAAATCACTCCCGTACATCATTTTGGGTCTAATGCAGTAGAATGGATGCATTTGGTGCGAAACTATTTTCGCAACTTCGGTACCCCGAAATAGTGCATTAAGGCCCGAAACACAAGTCTGGCATCCTTTTACGTGTTGAATGTTTTCGAAGTGCTACAAAACACTCCCAAACATCATTTTGGGTCTAATGCAGTAGAATGGATGCATTTGGTGCGAAACTATTTTCGCAACTTCGGTACCCCGAAATAGTGCATTAAGGCTCGAAACACAAGTCTTGCATCTTTTTACATGTCGAATGTTTTCGAAATGCTCCAAAACACTCCCGTACATCATTTTGGGTCTAATGCAGTTGAATGGATGCATATGGTGCGAAACCATTTTCGCAACTTCGGTACCCCTAATATAGTGCATTCAGGCCCGAAACACATGTCTTGCATCTTTTATCGTGTCGAATGTTTCCGAAATCCTCCAAAACACTCCCGTACATCATTTTGGGTCTAATGCAGTTGAATGGATGCCTATGGTGTGAAACCATTTTCGCAACTTTGGTACCCCTAATATAGTGTATTCAGGCCCGAAACACATGTCTTGCATCTTTTATCGTGTCGAATGTTTCCGAAATCCTACAAAACACTACCAAACATCATTTTGGGTCTAATGCTGTAGAATGGATGCATTTGGTGCGAAACTATTTTCGCAACTTCGGTACCCCGAAATAGTGCATTACGGCCCGAAACACAAGTCTTGCATCCTTTTACATGTTGAATGTTTTCGAAATGCTCCAAAACACTCCCAAACATCATTTTGGGTCTAATGTAGTAGAATGGATGCATTTGGTGCGAAACTATTTTCGCAACATCAGTACCCCGAAATAGTGCATTAAGGCTCGAAACACAAATCTCGCATCTTTTTACATGTCGAATGTTTCCGAAATGCTCCAAAACATTCCCGTACATCATTTTGGGTCTAATGCAGTTGAATGGATGCATATGGTGCGAATCCATTTTCGCAACTTCGGTACCCCTAATATAGTGCATTCAGGCCCGAACCACATGTCTTGCATCTTTTATCGTGTCGAATGTTTCCGAAATCCTCCAAAACACTCCCGTACATCATTTTGGGTCTAACGCAGTTGAATGGATGCATATGGTGCGAAACCATTTTCGCAACTTCATTACCCCTAATATAGTGCATTCAGGCCCGAAACACAAGTCTTGCATCTTTTTACATGTCGAATGTTTCCGAAATGCTCCAAAACTCTCCCGTGCATCATTTTGGGTCTAATGCAGTTGAATGGATGCATATGGTGCGAAACCATTTTCGCAACTTCGATACCCCTAATATAGTGCATTCAGGCCCGAAACACATGTCTTGCATCTTTTATTGTGTCGAATGTTTCCGAAATCCTCCAAAACACTCCCAAACATCATCTTGGGTCTAATGCATCAGAATGGATGCATTTGGTGCAAAACCATTTTCGCAACTTCGGTACCCCGAAGTAGTGCATTAAGGCTCGAAACACAAGTCTTGCATCTTTTTACATGTCGAATATTTTCGAAATGCTCCAAATCACTCCCGTACATCATTTTGGGTCTAATGCAGTAGAATGGATGCATTTGGTGCGAAAGTATTTTCGCAACTTCGGTACCCCGAAATAGTGCATTAAGGCCCGAAACACAAGTCTGGCATCCTTTTACGTGTTGAATGTTTTCGAAGTGCTACAAAACACTCCCAAACATCATTTTGGGTCTAATGCAGTAGAATGGATGCATTTGGTGCGAAACTATTTTCGCAACTTCGGTACCCCGAAATAGTGCATTAAGGCTCGAAACACAAGTCTTGCATCTTTTTACATGTCGAATGTTTTCGAAATGCTCCAAAACACTCCCGTACATCATTTTGGGTCTAATGCAGTTGAATGGATGCATATGGTGCGAAACCATTTTCGCAACTTCGGTACCCCTAATATACTGCATTCAGGCCCGAAACACATGTCTTGCATCTTTTATCGTGTCGAATGTTTCCGAAACCCTCCAAAACACTCCCGTACATCATTTTGGGTCTAATGCAGTTGAATGGATGCCTATGGTGTGAAACCATTTTCGCAACTTTGGTACCCCTAATATAGTGTATTCAGGCCCGAAACACATGTCTTGCATCTTTTATAGTGTCGAATGTTTCCGAAATCCTACAAAACACTACCAAACATCATTTTGGGTCTAATGCAGTAGAATGGATGCATTTGGTGCGAAAGTATTTTCGCAACTTCGGTACCCCGAAATAGTGCATTAAGGCCCGAAACACAAGTCTGGCATCCTTTTACGTGTTGAATGTTTTCGAAGTGCTACAAAACACTCCCAAACATCATTTTGGGTCTAATGCAGTAGAATGGATGCATTTGGTGCGAAACTATTTTCGCAACTTCGGTACCCCGAAATAGTGCATTAAGGCTCGAAACACAAGTCTTGCATCTTTTTACATGTCGAATGTTTTCGAAATGCTCCAAAACACTCCCGTACATCATTTTGGGTCTAATGCAGTTGAATGGATGCATATGGTGCGAAACCATTTTCGCAACTTCGGTACCCCTAATATAGTGCATTCAGTCCCGAAACACATGTCTTGCATCTTTTATCGTGTCGAATGTTTCCGAAATCCTCCAAAACACTCCCGTACATCATTTTGGGTCTAATGCAGTTGAATGGATGCCTATGGTGTGAAACCATTTTCGCAACTTTCGTACCCCTAATATAGTGTATTCAGGCCCGAAACACATGTCTTGCATCTTTTATCGTGTCGAATGTTTCCGAAATCCTACAAAACACTACCAAACATCATTTTGGGTCTAATGCTGTAGAATGGATGCATTTGGTGCGAAACTATTTTCGCAACTTCGGTACCCCGAAATAGTGCATTACGGCCCGAAACACAAGTCTTGCATCCTTTTACATGTTGAATGTTTTCGAAATGCTCCAAAACACTCCCAAACATCATTTTGGGTCTAATGTAGTAGAATGGATGCATTTGGTGCGAAACTATTTTCGCAACATCAGTACCCCGAAATAGTGCATTAAGGCTCGAAACACAAATCTCGCATCTTTTTACATGTCGAATGTTTCCGAAATGCTCCAAAACATTCCCGTACATCATTTTGGGTCTAATGCAGTTGAATGGATGCATATGGTGCGAATCCATTTTCGCAACTTCGGTACCCCTAATATAGTGCATTCAGGCCCGAACCACATGTCTTGCATCTTTTATCGTGTCGAATGTTTCCGAAATCCTCCAAAACACTCCCGTACATCATTTTGGGTCTAACGCAGTTGAATGGATGCATATGGTGCGAAACCATTTTCGCAACTTCATTACCCCTAATATAGTGCATTCAGGCCCGAAACACAAGTCTTGCATCTTTTTACATGTCGAATGTTTCCGAAATGCTCCAAAACTCTCCCGTGCATCATTTTGGGTCTAATGCAGTTGAATGGATGCATATGGTGCGAAACCATTTTCGCAACTTCGATACCCCTAATATAGTGCATTCAGGCCCGAAACACATGTCTTGCATCTTTTATTGTGTCGAATGTTTCCGAAATCCTCCAAAACACTCCCAAACATCATCTTGGGTCTAATGCATCAGAATGGATGCATTTGGTGCAAAACCATTTTCGCAACTTCGGTACCCCGAAGTAGTGCATTAAGGCTCGAAACACAAGTCTTGCATCTTTTTACATGTCGAATATTTTCGAAATGCTCCAAATCACTCCCGTACATCATTTTGGGTCTAATGCAGTAGAATGGATGCATTTGGTGCGAAAGTATTTTCGCAACTTCGGTACCCCGAAATAGTGCATTAAGGCCCGAAACACAAGTCTGGCATCCTTTTACGTGTTGAATGTTTTCGAAGTGCTACAAAACACTCCCAAACATCATTTTGGGTCTAATGCAGTAGAATGGATGCATTTGGTGCGAAACTATTTTCGCAACTTCGGTACCCCGAAATAGTGCATTAAGGCTCGAAACACAAGTCTTGCATCTTTTTACATGTCGAATGTTTTCGAAATGCTCCAAAACACTCCCGTACATCATTTTGGGTCTAATGCAGTTGAATGGATGCATATGGTGCGAAACCATTTTCGCAACTTCGGTACCCCTAATATACTGCATTCAGGCCCGAAACACATGTCTTGCATCTTTTATCGTGTCGAATGTTTCCGAAACCCTCCAAAACACTCCCGTACATCATTTTGGGTCTAATGCAGTTGAATGGATGCCTATGGTGTGAAACCATTTTCGCAACTTTGGTACCCCTAATATAGTGTATTCAGGCCCGAAACACATGTCTTGCATCTTTTATAGTGTCGAATGTTTCCGAAATCCTACAAAACACTACCAAACATCATTTTGGGTCTAATGCAGTAGAATGGATGCATTTGGTGCGAAAGTATTTTCGCAACTTCGGTACCCCGAAATAGTGCATTAAGGCCCGAAACACAAGTCTGGCATCCTTTTACGTGTTGAATGTTTTCGAAGTGCTACAAAACACTCCCAAATATCATTTTGGGTCTAATGCAGTAGAATGGATGCATTTGGTGCGAAACTATTTTCGCAACTTCGGTACCCCGAAATAGTGCATTAAGGCTCGAAACACAAGTCTTGCATCTTTTTACATGTCGAATGTTTTCGAAATGCTCCAAAACACTCCCGTACATCATTTTGGGTCTAATGCAGTTGAATGGATGCATATGGTGCGAAACCATTTTCGCAACTTCGGTACCCCTAATATAGTGCATTCAGTCCCGAAACACATGTCTTGCATCTTTTATCGTGTCGAATGTTTCCGAAATCCTCCAAAACACTCCCGTACATCATTTTGGGTCTAATGCAGTTGAATGGATGCCTATGGTGTGAAACCATTTTCGCAACTTTCGTACCCCTAATATAGTGTATTCAGGCCCGAAACACATGTCTTGCATCTTTTATCGTGTCGAATGTTTCCGAAATCCTACAAAACACTACCAAACATCATTTTGGGTCTAATGCTGTAGAATGGATGCATTTGGTGCGAAACTATTTTCGCAACTTCGGTACCCCGAAATAGTGCATTACGGCCCGAAACACAAGTCTTGCATCCTTTTACATGTTGAATGTTTTCGAAATGCTCCAAAACACTCCCAAACATCATTTTGGGTCTAATGTAGTAGAATGGATGCATTTGGTGCGAAACTATTTTCGCAACATCAGTACCCCGAAATAGTGCATTAAGGCTCGAAACACAAATCTTGCATCTTTTTACATGTCGAATGTTTCCGAAATGCTCCAAAACATTCCCGTACATCATTTTGGGTCTAATGCAGTTGAATGGATGCATATGGTGCGAATCCATTTTCGCAACTTCGGTACCCCTAATATAGTGCATTCAGGCCCGAAACACATGTCTTGCATCTTTTATCGTGTCGAATGTTTCCGAAATCCTCCAAAACACTCCCGTACATCATTTTGGGTCTAATGCAGTTGAATGGATGCATATGGTGCGAAACCATTTTCGCAACTTCGGTACCCCTAATATAGTGCATTCAGGCCCGAAACACAAGTCTTGCATCTTTTTACATGTCGAATGTTTCCGAAATGCTCCAAAAGTCTCCCGTGCATCATTTTGGGTCTAATGCAGTTGAATGGATGCATATGGTGCGAAACCATTTTCGCAACTTCGGTACCCCTAACATCATCTTCGCGAATGTATCAGAATGGATGCATTTGGTGCAAAACCATTTTCGCAACTTCGGTACCCCGAAGTACTGCATTAAGGCTCGAAACACAAGTCTTGCATCTTTTTACATGTCGAATGTTTTCGAAATGCTCCAAATCACTCCCGTACATCATTTTGGGTCTAATGCAGTAGAATGGATGCATTTGGTGCGAAACTATTTTCGCAACTTCGGTACCCCGAAATAGTGCATTAAGGCCCGAAACACAAGTCTGGCATCCTTTTACGTGTTGAATGTTTTCGAAGTGCTACAAAACACTCCCGAACATCATTTTGGGTCTAATGCAGTAGAATGGAAGCATATGGTGCGAAACCATTTTCGCAACTTCGGTACCCCTAATATAGTGCATTCAGGCCCGAAACACAAGTCTTGCATCTTTTTACATGTCGAATGTTTCCGAAATGCTCCAAAACTCTCCCGTGCATCATTTTGGGTCTAATGCAATTGAATGGATGCATATGGTGCGAAACCATTTTCGCAACTTCGGTACCCCTAACATCATCTTCGCGAATGTATCAGAATGGATGCATTTGGTGCAAAACCATTTTCGCAACTTCGGTACCCCGAAGTAGTGCATTAAGGCTCGAAACACAAGTCTTGCATCTTTTTACATGTCGAATGTTTTCAAAATGCTCCAAATCACTCCCGTACATCATTTTGGGTCTAATGCAGTAGAATGGATGCATTTGGTGCGAAACTATTTTCGCAACTTCGGTACCCCAAAATAGTGCATTAAGGCCCGAAACACAAGTCTTGCATCCTTTTACGTGTTGAATGTTTTCGAAGTGCTACAAAACACTCCCAAACATCATTTTGGGTCTAATGCAGTAGAATGGATGCATTTGGTGCGAAACTATTTTCGCAACTTCGGTACCCCGAAATAGTGCATTAAGGCTCGAAACACAAGTCTTGCATCTTTTTACATGTCGAATGTTTTCGAAATGCTCCAAAACACTCCCGTACATCATTTTGGGTCTAATGCAGTTGAATGGATGCATATGGTGCGAAACCATTTTCGCAACTTCGGTACCCCTAATATAGTGCATTCAGGCCCGAAACACATGTCTTGCATCTTTTATCGTGTCGAATGTTTCCGAAATCCTCCAAAACACTCCCGTACATCATTTTGGGTCTAATGCAGTTGAATGGATGCCTATGGTGCGAAACCATTTTCGCAACTTTGGTACCCCTAATATAGTGTATTCAGGCCCGAAACACATGTCTTGCATCTTTTATCGTGTCGAATGTTTCCGAAATCCTCCAAAACACTTCCGTACATCATTTTGGGTCTAATGCAGTTGAATGGATGCCTATGGTGCGAAACCATTTTCGCAACTTTGGTACCCCTAATATAGTGTATTCAGGCCGAAACACATGTCTTGCATCTTTTATCGTGTCGAATGTTTCCGAAATCCTACAAAACACTACCAAACATCATTTTGGGTCTAATGTTGTAGAATGGATGCATTTGGTGCGAAACTATTTTCGCAACTTCGGTACCCCGAAATAGTGCATTACGGCCCGAAACACATGTCTTGCATCCTTTTACATGTTGAATGTTTTCGAAATGCTCCAAAACACTCCAAAACATCATTTTGGGTCTAATGTAGTAGAATGGATGCATTTGGTGCGAAACTATTTTCGCAACATCAGTACCCCGAAATAGTGCATTAAGGCTCGAAACACAAATCTTGCATCTTTTTACATGTCGAATGTTTCCGAAATGCTCCAAAACATTCCCGTACATCATTTTGGGTCTAATGCAGTTGAATGGATGCATATGGTGCGAAACCATTTTCGCAACTTCGGTACCCCTAATATAGTGCATTCAGGCCCGAAACACATGTCTTGCATCTTTTATCGTGTCGAATGTTTCCGAAATCCTCCAAAACACTCCCGTACATCATTTTGGGTCTAATGCAGTTGAATGGATGCCTATGGTGTGAAACCATTTTCGCAACTTTGGTACCCCTAATATAGTGTATTCAGGCTCGAAACACATGTCTTGCATCTTTTATCGTGTCGAATGTTTCCGAAATCCTACAAAACACTACCAAACATCATTTTGGGTCTAATGCTGTAGAATGGATGCATTTGGTGCGAAACTATTTTCGCAACTTCGGTACCCCGAAATAGTGCATTACGGCCCGAAACACAAGTCTTGCATCCTTTTACATGTTGAATGTTTTCGAAATGCTCCAAAACACTCCCAAACATCATTTTGGGTCTAATGTAGTAGAATGGATGCATTTGGTGCGAAACTATTTTCGCAACATCAGTACCCCGAAATAGTGCATTAAGGCTCGAAACACAAATCTTGCATCTTTTTACATGTCGAATGTTTCCGAAATGCTCCAAAACATTCCCGTACATCATTTTGGGTCTAATGCAGTTGAATGGATGCATATGGTGCGAATCCATTTTCGCAACTTCGGTACCCCTAATATAGTGCATTCAGGCCCGAAACACATGTCTTGCATCTTTTATCGTGTCGAATGTTTCCGAAATCCTCCAAAACACTCCCGTACATCATTTTGGGTCTAATGCAGTTGAATGGATGCATATGGTGCGAAACCATTTTCGCAACTTCGGTACCCCTAATATAGTGCATTCAGGCCCGAAACACAAGTCTTGCATCTTTTTATCATGTCGAATGTTTCCGAAATGCTCCAAAACTCTCCCGGGCATCATTTTGGGTCTAAAGCAGTTGAATGGATGCATATGGTGCGAAACCATTTTCGCAACTTCGGTACCCCTAATATAGTGCATTCAGGCCCGAAACACATGTCTTGCATCTTTTATTGTGTCGAATGTTTCCGAAATCCTCCAAAACACTCCCAAACATCATCTTGGGTCTAATGCATCAGAATGGATGCATTTGGTGCAAAACCATTTTCGCAACTTCGGTACCCCGAAGTAGTGCATTAAGGCTCGAAACACAAGTCTTGCATCTTTTTACATGTCGAATGTTTTCGAAATGCTCCAAATCACTCCCGTACATCATTTTGGGTCTAATGCAGTAGAATGGATGCATTTGGTGCGAAACTATTTTCGCAACTTCGGTGCCCCGAAATAGTGCATTAAGGCCCGAAACACAAGTCTTGCATCCTTTTACGTGTTGAATGTTTTCGAAGTGCTACAAAACACTCCCAAACATCATTTTGGGTCTAATGCAGTAGAATGGATGCATATGGTGCGAAACCATTTTCGCAACTTCGGTACCCCTAATATAGTGCATTCAGGCCCGAAACACATGTCTTGCATCTTTTATCGTGTCGAATGTTTCCGAAATCCTCCAAAACACTCCCGTACATCATTTTGGGTCTAATGCAGTGGAATGGATGCCTATGGTGCGAAACCATTTTCGCAACTTTGGTACCCCTAATATAGTGTATTCAGGCCCGAAACACATGTCTTGCATCTTTTATTGTGTCGAATGTTTCCGAAATCCTCCAAAACACTCCCGTACATCATTTTGGGTCTAATGCAGTTGAATGGATGCATATGGTGCGAAGCCATTTTCGCAACTTCGGTACCCCTAATATAGTGCATTCAGGCCCGAAACACATGTCTTGCATCTTTTATTGTGTCGAATTTTCCGAAATCCTCCAAAACACTCCCAAACATCATCTTGGGTCCAATGCATCAGAATGGATGCATTTGGTGCAAAACCATTTTCGCTACTTCGGTACCCCGAAGTAGTGCATTAAGGCTCGAAACACAAGTCTTGCATCTTTTTACATGTCGAATGTTTTCGAAATGCTCCAAATCACTCCCGTACATCATTTTGGGTCTAATGCAGTAGAATGGATGCATTTGGTGCGAAACTATTTTCGCAACTTCGGTACCCCGAAATAGTGCATTAAGGCCCGAAACACAAGTATTGCATTATTTTACGTGTTGAATGTTTTCGAAGTGCTACAAAACACTCCCAAACATCATTTTGGGTCTAATGCAGTAGAATGGATGCATTTGGTGCGAAACTATTTTCGCAACTTCGGTACCCCGAAATAGTGCATTAAGGCTCGAAACACAAGTCTTGCATCTTTTTACATGTCGAATGTTTTCGAAATGCTCCAAAACACTCCCGTACATCATTTTGGGTCTAATGCAGTTGAATGGATGCATATGGTGCGAAGCCATTTTCGCAACTTCGGTACCCCTAATATAGTGCATTCAGGCCCGAAACACATGTCTTGCATCTTTTATCGTGTCGAATGTTTCCGAAATCCTCCAGAACATTCCCGTACATCATTTTGGGTCTAATGCAGTTGAATGGATGCCTATGGTGCGAAACCATTTTCGCAACTTTGGTACCCCTAATATAGTGTATTCAGGCCCGAAACACATGTCTTGCATCTTTTATCGTGTCAAATGTTTCCGAAATCCTACAAAACACTACCAAACATCATTTTGGGTCTAATGTTGTAGAATGGATGCATTTGGTCCGAAACTATTTTCGCAACTTCGGTACCCCGAAATAGTGCATTACGGCCCGAAACACAAGTCTTGCATCCTTTTACATGTTGAATGTTTTCGAAATGCTCCAAAACACTCCCAAACATCAATTTGGGTCTAATGTAGTAGAATGGATGCATTTGGTGCGAAACTATTTTCGCAACTTCAGTAACCTGAAATAGTGCATTAAAGCTCGAAACACAAATCTTGCATCTTTTTACATGTCGAATGTTTCCGAAATGCTCCAAAACATTCCCGTACATCATTTTGGGTCTAATGCAGTTGAATGGATGCATATGGTGCGAAACCATTTTCGTAACTTCGGTACCCCTAATATAGTGCATTCAGGCCCGAAACACATGTCTTGCATCTTTTATCGTGTCGAATGTTTCCGAAATCATCCAAAACACTCCCGTACATCATTTTGGGTCTAATGCAGTTGAATGGATGCATATGGTGCGAAACCATTTTCGCAACTTCGGTACCCCTAATATAGTGCATTCAGGCCCGAAACACATGTCTTGCATCTTTTATCGTGTCGAATGTTTCCGAAATCCTCCAAAACACTCCCAAACATCATCTTGGGTCTAATGCATCAGAATGGATGCATTTGGTGCAAAACCATTTTCGCAACTTCGGTACCCCGAAGTAGTGCATTAAGGCTCGAAACACAAGTCTTGCATCTTTTTACATGTCGAATGTTTCCGAAATGCTCCAAAACACTCCCGTGCATCATTTTAGGTCTAATGCAGTTGAATGGATGCATATGGTGCGAAACCATTTTCGCAACTTCGGTACCCCTAATATAGTGCATTCAGGCCCGAAACACATGTCTTGCATCTTTTATCGTGTCGAATGTTTCCGAAATCCTCCAAAACACTCCCAAACATCATCTTGGGTCTAATGCATCAGAATGGATGCATTTGGTGCAAAACCATTTTCACAACTTCGGTACCCCGAAGTAGTGCATTAAGGCTCGAAACACAAGTCTTGCATCTTTTTACATGTCGAATGTTTTCGAAATGCTCCAAATCACTCCCGTACATCATTTTGGGTCTAATGCAGTAGAATGGATGCATTTGGTGCGAAACTATTTTCGCAACTTCGGTACCCCGAAATAGTGCATTAAGGCCCGAAACACAAGTCTTGCATCCTTTTACGTGTTGAATGTTTTCGAAGTGCTACAAAACACTCCCAAACATCATTTTGGGTCTAATGCAGTAGAATGGATGCATTTGGTGCGAAACTATTTTCGCAACTTCGGTACCCCGAAATAGTGCATTAAGGCTCGAAACACAAGTCTTGCATCTTTTTACATGTCGAATGTTTTCGAAATGCTCCAAAACACTCCCGTACATCATTTTGGGTCTAATGCAGTTGAATGGATGCATATGGTGCGAAACCATTTTCGCAACTTCGGTACCCCTAATATAGTGCATTCAGGCCCGAAACACATGTCTTGCATCTTTTATCGTGTCGAATGTTTCCGAAATCCTCCAAAACTCTCCCGTACATCATTTTGGGTCTAATGCAGTTGAATGGATGCCTATGGTGCGAAATCTTTTTCGCAACTTTGGTACCCCTAATATAGTGTATTCAGGCCCGATACACATGTCTTGCATATTTTATCGTGTCGAATGTTTCAGAAATCCTACAAATCACTACCAAACATCATTTTGGGTCTAATGCTGTAGAATGGATGCATTTGGTGCGAAACTATTTTCGCAACTTCGGTACCCCGAAATAGTGCATTACGGCCCGAAACACAAGTCTTGCATCCTTTTACATGTTGAATGTTTTCGAAATGCTCCAAAACACTCCCAAACATCATTTTGGGTCTAATGTAGAAGAATGGATGCATTTGGTGCGAAACTATTTTCGCAACTTCAGTAACCCGAAATAGTGCATTAAGGCTCGAAACACAAATCTTGCATCTTTTTACATGTCGAATGTTTCCGAAATGCTCCAAAACATTCCCGTACATCATTTTGGGTCTAATGCAGTTGAATGGATGCATATGGTGTGAAACCATTTTCGCAACTTCGGTACCCCTAATATAGTGCATTCAGGCCCGAAACACATGTCTTGCATCTTTTATCGTGTCGAATGTTTCCGAAATCCTCCAAAACACTCCCGTACATCATTTTGGGTCTAATGCAGTTGAATGGATGCATATGGTGCGAAACCATTTTCGCAACTTCGGTACCCCTAATATAGTGTATTCAGGCCCGAAACACAAGTCTTGCATCTTTTTACATGT
>JAQONI010000073.1:0-65756 GCA_036936925.1 Cenchrus fungigraminus
ACCCAAAATGATGTTCGGTAGTGTTTAGGAGCACTTTGCAAACATTCATCATTTAAAAAGATGCAAAACTTCCATTTCGGGACTGAATGCACTATTTCGGGGTACCGAAGTTGCGAAAATGGTTTTGCAACAAAAGCATCCATTCTATTACATTAGACCCAAAATGAAGTTTGGGAGTGTTTAGGAGAACTTCGCAAACAGTCGACACGTAAAAGGATGCAAAACTTATGATTCAGGCGTGAATGCACTATTTCGGGGTACCGACGTTGCAAAAATTGTTTCGCAACAAAATTATCCTTTCCACTCCATTAGACCCAAAATGAGGTTTAGGAGTGTTTCGGAGCATTTCTCAAATCTTCGACATGTAAAAAGATAAAAACTTGTGTTTCGGGGCCTAAATGCACAATTTTGGGACACCGAAGTGGTGAAAATGGTTTCGGAACAAAAGCATCTATTTTACCCCATTAGACCCAAAATGATGTTCGGTAGCGTTTAGGAGCACTTTGCAAACATTCATCATTTAAAAAGATGCAAAACTTCCATTTCGGGACTAAATGCACTATTTCGGGGTACCGAAATTGCGAAAATGGTTTTGCAACAAAAGCATCCATTCTATTACATTAGACCCAAAATGAAGTTTCGGAGTGTTTAGGAGAACTTTGTAAACAGTCGACACGTAAAAGGATGCAAAACTTGTGTTTCAAGCGTGAATGCACTATTTCGGGGTACCTACATTGCAAAAATTGTTTCGCAACAAATTATCCTTTCCACTCCATTAGACCCAAAATGAGGTTTAGGAGTGTTTAGGAGCATTTCTCAAACCTTCGACACGTAAAAAAATAAAAACTTGTGTCTCGGGGCCTAAATGCACAATTTTGGGACACCGAAGTGGCCAAAATGGTTTCAGAACAAAAGCATCCATTCTACTCCATTAGACCCAAAATGATGTTCGGTAGTGTTTAGGAGCACTTTGCAAACATTCATCATTTAAAAAGATGCCAAACTTCAATTTCGGGAATAAATGCACTATTTCGGGGTACCGAAATTGCGAAAATGGTTTTGCAACAAAAGCATCCATTCTATTACATTAGACCCAAAATGAAGTTTTGGAGTGTTTAGGAGAACTTTGCAAACAGTCGACACGTAAAAGGATGCAAAACTTGTGTTTCAGGCGTGAATGCACTATTTCGGGGTACCTATGTTGCAAAAATTGTTTCGCAACAAATTATCCTTTCCACTCCATTAGACCCAAAATGAGGTTTAGGAGTGTTTCGGAGCATTTCTCAAACCTTCGACACGTAAAAAGATAAAAACTTGTGTTTCGGGGCCTAAATGCACAATTTTGGGACACCGAAGTGGCCAAAATGGTTTCGGAACAAAAGCATCCATTTTACCCCATTAGACCCAAAATGATGTTCGGTAGTGTTTAGGAGCACTTTGCAAACATTCATCATTTAAAAAGATGCAAAACTTCCATTTCGGGACTGAATGCACTATTTCGGGGTACCGAAATTGCGAAAATGGTTTTGCAACAAAAGCATCCATTCTATTACATTAGACCCAAAATGAAGTTTCGGAGTGTTTAGGAGAACTTTGCAAACAGTCGACACGTAAAAGGATGCAAAACTTGTGTTTCAGGCGTGAATGCACTATTTCGGGGTACCTACGTTGCAAAAATTGTTTCGCAACAAATTATCCTTTCCACTCCATTAGACCCAAAATGAGGTTTAGGAGTGTTTAGGAGCATTTCTCAAACCTTCGACACGTAAAAAGATAAAAACTTGTGTTTCGGGGCCTAAATGCACAATTTTGGGACACCGAAGTGGCCAAAATGGTTTCGGAACAAAAGCATCCATTTTACCCCATTAGACCCAAAATGATGTTCGGTAGTGTTTAGGAGCACTTTGCAAACATTCATCATTTAAAAAGATGCAAAACTTCCATTTCGGGACTAAATGCACTATTTCGGGGTACCGAAATTGCGAAAATGGTTTTGCAACAAAAGCATCCATTCTATTACATTAGACCCAAAATGAAGTTTCGGAGTGTTTAGGAGGACTTTGCAAACAGTCGACACGTAAAAGGATGCAAAACTTGTGTTTCAGGCGTGAGTGCACTATTTCGGGGTACCTACGTTGATAAAATTGTTTCGCAACAAACTATCCTTTCCACTCCATTAGACCCAAAATGAGGTTTTGGAGTGTTTAGGAGCATTTCTCAAACCTTCGACACGTAAAAAGATAAAAACTTGCGTTTCGGGGCCTAAATGCACAATTTTGGGACACCGAAGTGGCCAAAATGGTTTCGGAACAAAAGCATCCATTTTACCCCATTAGACCCAAAATGATGTTCGGTAGTGTTTAGGAGCACTTTGCAAACATTCATCATTTAAAAAGAAGCAAAACTTCTATTTCGGGACTAAATGCACTATTTCGGGGTACCGAAATTGCGAAAATGGTTTTGCAACAAAAGCATCCATTCTATTACATTAGACCCAAAATGAAGTTTTGGAGTGTTTAGGAGAACTTTGCAAACAGTCGACATGTAAAAGGATGCAAAACTTGTGTTTCAGGCGTGAGTGCACTATATCGGGGTACCTACGTTGCAAAAATTGTTTCGCAACAAATTATCCTTTCCACTCCATTAGACCCAAAATGTGGTTTAGGAGTGTTAAGGAGCATTTCTCAAACCTTCGACACGTAAAAAGATAAAAACTTGTGTTTCGGGGCCTAAATGCACAATTTTGGGACACCGAAGTGGCCAAAATGGTTTCGAAACAAAAGCATCCATTTTACCCCATTAGACCCAAAATGATGTTCGGTAGTGTTTAGGAGCACTTTACAAACATTCATCATTTAAAAAGATGCAAAACTTCCATTTCGGGACTAAATGCACTATTTCGGGGTACCGAAATTGCGAAAATGGTTTTACAACAAAAGCATTCATTCTTTTACATTAGACCCAAAATGAAGTTTCGGAGTGTTTAGGAGAACTTTGCAAACAGTCGACACGTAAAAGGATGCAAAACTTGTGTTTCAGGCGTGAGTGCACTATTTCGGGGTACCTACGTTGCAAAAATTGTTTCCCAACAAATTATCCTTTCCACTCCATTAGACCCAAAATGAGGTTTAGGAGTGTTTAGGAGCATTTCTCAAACCTTCGACACGTAAAAAGATAAAAACTTGTGTTTCGGGGCCTAAATGCACAATTTTGGGACACCGAAGTGGCCAAAATGGTTTCGGAACAAAAGCATCCATTTTAGCCCATTAGACCCAAAATGATGTTCGGTAGTGTTTAGGAGCACTTTGCAAACATTCATCATTTAAAAAGATGCAAAACTTCCATTTCGGGACTAAATGCACTATTTCGGGGTACCGAAATTGCGAAAATGGTTTTGCAACAAAAGCATCCATTCTATTACATTAGACCCAAAATGAAGTTTCGGAGTGTTTAGGAGAACTTTGCAAACAGTCGACACGTAAAAGGATGCAAAACTTGTGTTTCAGGCGTGAGTGCACTATTTCGGGGTACCTACGTTGCAAAAATTGTTTCCCAACAAATTATCCTTTCCACTCCATTAGACCCAAAATGAGGTTTAGGAGTGTTAAGGAGCATTTCTCAAACCTTCGACACGTAAAAAGATAAAAACTTGTGTTTCGGGGCCTAAATGCACAATTTTGGGACACCGAAGTGGCCAAAATGGTTTCGAAACAAAAGCATCCATTTTACCCCATTAGACCCAAAATGATGTTCGGTAGTGTTTAGGAGCACTTTACAAACATTCATCATTTAAAAAGATGCAAAACTTCCATTTCGGGACTAAATGCACTATTTCGGGGTACCGAAATTGCGAAAATGGTTTTACAACAAAAGCATTCATTCTTTTACATTAGACCCAAAATGAAGTTTCGGAGTGTTTAGGAGAACTTTGCAAACAGTCGACACGTAAAAGGATGCAAAACTTGTGTTTCAGGCGTGAGTGCACTATTTCGGGGTACCTACGTTGCAAAAATTGTTTCCCAACAAATTATCCTTTCCACTCCATTAGACCCAAAATGAGGTTTAGGAGTGTTTAGGAGCATTTCTCAAACCTTCGACACGTAAAAAGATAAAAACTTGTGTTTCGGGGCCTAAATGCACAATTTTGGGACACCGAAGTGGCCAAAATGGTTTCGGAACAAAAGCATCCATTTTAGCCCATTAGACCCAAAATGATGTTCGGTAGTGTTTAGGAGCACTTTGCAAACATTCATCATTTAAAAAGATGCAAAACTTCCATTTCGGGACTAAATGCACTATTTCGGGGTACCGAAATTGCGAAAATGGTTTTGCAACAAAAGCATCCATTCTATTACATTAGACCCAAAATGAAGTTTCGGAGTGTTTAGGAGAACTTTGCAAACAGTCGACACGTAAAAGGATGCAAAACTTGTGTTTCAGGCGTGAGTGCACTATTTCGGGGTACCTACGTTGCAAAAATTGTTTCCCAACAAATTATCCTTTCCACTCCATTAGACCCAAAATGAGGTTTAGGAGTGTTTAGGAGCATTTCTCAAACCTTCGACACGTAAAAAGATAAAAACTTGTGTTTCGGGGCCTAAATGCACAATTTTGGGACACCGAAGTGGCCAAAATGGTTTCGGAACAAAAGCATCCATTTTACCCCATTAGACCCAAAATGATGTTCGGTAGTGTTTAGGAGCACTATGCAAACATTCACCATTTAAAAAGATGCAAAACTTCCATTTCGGGACTAAATGCACTATTTCGGGGTACCGAAATTGCGAAAATGGTTTTGCAACAAAAGCATCCATTCTGTTACATTAGACCCAAAATGAAGTTTCGGAGTGTTTAGGAGAACTTTGCAAACAGCCGACACATAAAAGGATGCAAAACTTGTGTTTCAGGCGACAGTGCACTATTTCGGGGTACCTACGTTGCAAAAATTGTTTCGCAACAAATTAAACTTTCCACTCCATTAGACCCAAAATGAGGTTTAGGAGTGTTTAGGAACATTTCTCAAACCTTCGACACGTAAAAATATAAAAAACTTGTGTTTCGGGGCCTAAATGCACAATTTTGGGACACCGAAGTGGCCAAAATGGTTTCGGAACAAAAGCATCCATTTTACCCCATTAGACCCAAAATGATGTTCGGTAGTATTTAGGAGCACTTTACAAACATTCATCATTTAAAAAGATGCAAAACTTCCATTTCGGGACTAAATGCACTATTTCAAGGTACCGAAATAGCGAAAATGGTTTTGCAAGAAAAGCATCCATTCTATTACATTAGACCCAAAATGAAGTTTCGGAGTGTTTAGGAGAACTTTGCAAACAGTCGACACGTAAAAGGATGCAAAACTTGTGTTTCAGGCGTGAGTGCACTATTTCGGGGTACCTACGTTGCAAAAATTGTTTCCCAACAAATTATCCTTTCCACTCCATTAGACCCAAAATGAGGTTTAGGAGTGTTTAGGAGCATTTCTCAAACCTTCGACACGTAAAAAGATAAAAACTTGTGTTTCGGGGCCTAAATGCACAATTTTGGGACACCGAAGTGGCCAAAATGGTTTCGGAACAAAAGCATCCATTTTACCCCATTAGACCCAAAATGATGTTCGGTAGTGTTTAGGAGCACTTTGCAAACATTCATCATTTAAAAAGATGCAAAACTTCCATTTCGGGAATAAATGCACTATTTCGGGGTACCGAAATTGCGAAAATGGTTTTGCAACAAAAGCATCCATTCTATTACATTAGACCCAAAATGAAGTTTCGGAGTGTTTAGGAGAACTTTGCAAACAGTCGACATGTAAAAGGATGCAAAACTTGTGTTTTAGGCGTGAGTGCACTATTTCGGGGTACCTACGTTGAAAAAATTGTTTCGCAACAAATTATCCTTTCCACTCCATTAGACCCAAAATGAGGTTTAGGAGTGTTTAGGAGCATTTCTCAAACCTTCGACACGTAAAAAGATAAAAACTTGTGTTTCGGGGCCTAAATGCACAATTTTGGGACACCGAAGTGGCCAAAATGGTTTCGGAACAAAAGCATCCATTTTACCCCATTAGACCCAAAATGATGTCCGGTAGTGTTTAGGAGCACTTTGCAAACATTCATCATTTAAAAAGAAGCAAAACTTCTATTTCGGGACTAAATGCACTATTTCGGGGTACCGAAATTGCGAAAATGGTTTTGCAACAAAAGCATCCATTCTATTACATTAGACCCAAAATGAAGTTTTGGAGTGTTTAGGAGAACTTTGCAAACAGTCGACATGTAAAAGGATGCAAAACTTGTGTTTCAGGCGTGAGTGCACTATATCGGGGTACCTACGTTGCAAAAATTGTTTCGCAACAAATTATCCTTTCCACTCCATTAGACCCAAAATGAGGTTTAGGAGTGTTAAGGAGCATTTCTCAAACCTTCGACACGTAAAAAGATAAAAACTTGTGTTTCGGGGCCTAAATGCACAATTTTGGGACACCGAAGTGGCCAAAATGGTTTCGGAACAAAAGCATCCATTTTACCCCATTAGACCCAAAATGATGTTCGGTAGTGTTTAGGAGCACTTTGCAAACATTCATCATTTAAAAAGATGCAAAACTTCCATTTCGGGAATAAATGCACTATTTCGGGGTACCGAAATTGCGAAAATGGTTTTGCAACAAAAGCATCCATTCTATTACATTAGACCCAAAATGAAGTTTCGGAGTGTTTAGGAGAACTTTGCAAACAGTCGACACGTAAAAGGATGCAAAACTTGTGTTTCAGGCGTGAGTGCACTATTTCGGGGTACCTACGTTGCAAAAATTGTTTCCCAACAAATTATCCTTTCCACTCCATTAGACCCAAAATGAGGTTTAGGAGTGTTTAGGAGCATTTCTCAAACCTTCGACACGTAAAAAGATAAAAACTTGTGTTTCGGGGCCTAAATGCACAATTTTGGGACACCGAAGTGGCCAAAATGGTTTCGGAACAAAAGCATCCATTTTACCCCATTAGACCCAAAATGATGTTCGGTAGTGTTTAGGAGCACTTTGCAAACATTCATCATTTAAAAAGATGCAAAACTTCCATTTCGGGACTAAATGCACTATTTCGGGGTACCGAAATTGCGAAAATGGTTTTGCAACAAAAGCATCCATTCTATTACATTAGACCCAAAATGAAGTTTCGGAGTGTTTAGGAGAACTTTGCAAACAGTCGACACGTAAAAGGATGCAAAACTTGTGTTTCAGGCGTGAGTGCACTATTTCGGGGTACCTACGTTGCAAAAATTGTTTCCCAACAAATTATCCTTTCCACTCCATTAGACCCAAAATGAGGTTTAGGAGTGTTTAGTACCATTTCTCAAACCCTCGATACGTAAAGAGATAAAAACTTGTGTTTCAGGGCCTAAATGCACAATTTTGGGACACCGATGTGGCGAAAATGGTTTCGGAACAAAAGCATCCATTTTACCCCATTAGACCCAAAATGATGTTCGGTAGTGTTTAGGAGCACTATGCAAACATTCACCATTTAAAAAGATGCAAAACTTCCATTTCGGGACTAAATGCACTATTTCGGGGTACCGAAATTGCGAAAATGGTTTTGCAACAAAAGCATCCATTCTGTTACATTAGACCCAAAATGAAGTTTCGGAGTGTTTAGGAGAACTTTGCAAACAGCCGACACATAAAAGGATGCAAAACTTGTGTTTCAGGCGACAGTGCACTATTTCGGGGTACCTACGTTGCAAAAATTGTTTCGCAACAAATTAAACTTTCCACTCCATTAGACCCAAAATGAGGTTTAGGAGTGTTTAGGAGCATTTCTCAAACCTTCGACACGTAAAAATATAAAAAACTTGTGTTTCGGGGCCTAAATGCACAATTTTGGGACACCGAAGTGGCCAAAATGGTTTCGGAACAAAAGCATCCATTTTACCCCATTAGACCCAAAATGATGTTCGGTAGTATTTAGGAGCACTTTACAAACATTCATCATTTAAAAAGATGCAAAACTTCCATTTCGGGACTAAATGCACTATTTCGAGGTACCGAAATAGCGAAAATGGTTTTGCAAGAAAAGCATCCATTCTATTACATTAGACCCAAAATGAAGTTTCGGAGTGTTTAGGAGAACTTTGCAAACAGTCGACACGTAAAAGGATGCAAAACTTGTGTTTCAGGCGTGAGTGCACTATTTCGGGGTACCTACGTTGCAAAAATTGTTTCCCAACAAATTATCCTTTCCACTCCATTAGACCCAAAATGAGGTTTAGGAGTGTTTAGGAGCATTTCTCAAACCTTCGACACGTAAAAAGATAAAAACTTGTGTTTCGGGGCCTAAATGCACAATTTTGGGACACCGAAGTGGCCAAAATGGTTTCGGAACAAAAGCATCCATTTTACCCCATTAGACCCAAAATGATGTTCGGTAGTGTTTAGGAGCACTTTGCAAACATTCATCATTTAAAAAGATGCAAAACTTCCATTTCGGGACTAAATGCACTATTTCGGGGTACCGAAATTGCGAAAATGGTTTTGCAACAAAAGCATCCATTCTATTACATTAGACCCAAAATGAAGTTTCGGAGTGTTTAGGAGAACTTTGCAAACAGTCGACACGTAAAAGGATGCAAAACTTGTGTTTCAGGCGTGAGTGCACTATTTCGGGGTACCTACGTTGCAAAAATTGTTTCCCAACAAATTATCCTTTCCACTCCATTAGACCCAAAATGAGGTTTAGGAGTGTTTAGGAGCATTTCTCAAACCTTCGACACGTAAAAAGATAAAAACTTGTGTTTCGGGGCCTAAATGCACAATTTTGGGACACCGAAGTGGCCAAAATGGTTTCGGAACAAAAGCATCCATTTTACCCCATTAGACCCAAAATGATGTTCGGTAGTGTTTAGGAGCACTATGCAAACATTCACCATTTAAAAAGATGCAAAACTTCCATTTCGGGACTAAATGCACTATTTCGGGGTACCGAAATTGCGAAAATGGTTTTGCAACAAAAGCATCCATTCTGTTACATTAGACCCAAAATGAAGTTTCGGAGTGTTTAGGAGAACTTTGCAAACAGCCGACACATAAAAGGATGCAAAACTTGTGTTTCAGGCGACAGTGCACTATTTCGGGGTACCTACGTTGCAAAAATTGTTTCGCAACAAATTAAACTTTCCACTCCATTAGACCCAAAATGAGGTTTAGGAGTGTTTAGGAGCATTTCTCAAACCTTCGACACGTAAAAATATAAAAAACTTGTGTTTCGGGGCCTAAATGCACAATTTTGGGACACCGAAGTGGCCAAAATGGTTTCGGAACAAAAGCATCCATTTTACCCCATTAGACCCAAAATGATGTTCGGTAGTATTTAGGAGCACTTTACAAACATTCATCATTTAAAAAGATGCAAAACTTCCATTTCGGGACTAAATGCACTATTTCGAGGTACCGAAATAGCGAAAATGGTTTTGCAAGAAAAGCATCCATTCTATTACATTAGACCCAAAATGAAGTTTCGGAGTGTTTAGGAGAACTTTGCAAACAGTCGACACGTAAAAGGATGCAAAACTTGTGTTTCAGGCGTGAGTGCACTATTTCGAGGTACCTACGTTGCAAAAATTGTTTCCCAACAAATTATCCTTTCCACTCCATTAGACCCAAAATGAGGTTTAGGAGTGTTTAGGAGCATTTCTCAAACCTTCGACACGTAAAAAGATAAAAACTTGTGTTTCGGGGCCTAAATGCACAATTTTGGGACACCGAAGTGGCCAAAATGGTTTCGGAACAAAAGCATCCATTTTACCCCATTAGACCCAAAATGATGTTCGGTAGTGTTTAGGAGCACTTTGCAAACATTCATCATTTAAAAAGATGCAAAACTTCCATTTCGGGAATAAATGCACTATTTCGGGGTACCGAAATTGCGAAAATGGTTTTGCAACAAAAGCATCCATTCTATTACATTAGACCCAAAATGAAGTTTCGGAGTGTTTAGGAGAACTTTGCAAACAGTCGACATGTAAAAGGATGCAAAACTTGTGTTTTAGGCGTGAGTGCACTATTTCGGGGTACCTACGTTGAAAAAATTGTTTCGCAACAAATTATCCTTTCCACTCCATTAGACCCAAAATGAGGTTTAGGAGTGTTTAGGAGCATTTCTCAAACCTTCGACACGTAAAAAGATAAAAACTTGTGTTTCGGGGCCTAAATGCACAATTTTGGGACACCGAAGTGGCCAAAATGGTTTCGGAACAAAAGCATCCATTTTACCCCATTAGACCCAAAATGATGTTCGGTAGTGTTTAGGAGCACTTTGCAAACATTCATCATTTAAAAAGAAGCAAAACTTCTATTTCGGGACTAAATGCACTATTTCGGGGTACCGAAATTGCGAAAATGGTTTTGCAACAAAAGCATCCATTCTATTACATTAGACCCAAAATGAAGTTTTGGAGTGTTTAGGAGAACTTTGCAAACAGTCGACATGTAAAAGGATGCAAAACTTGTGTTTCAGGCGTGAGTGCACTATATCGGGGTACCTACGTTGCAAAAATTGTTTCGCAACAAATTATCCTTTCCACTCCATTAGACCCAAAATGAGGTTTAGGAGTGTTAAGGAGCATTTCTCAAACCTTCGACACGTAAAAAGATAAAAACTTGTGTTTCGGGGCCTAAATGCACAATTTTGGGACACCGAAGTGGCCAAAATGGTTTCGAAACAAAAGCATCCATTTTACCCCATTAGACCCAAAATGATGTTCGGTAGTGTTTAGGAGCACTTTACAAACATTCATCATTTAAAAAGATGCAAAACTTCCATTTCGGGACTAAATGCACTATTTCGGGGTACCGAAATTGCGAAAATGGTTTTACAACAAAAGCATTCATTCTTTTACATTAGACCCAAAATGAAGTTTCGGAGTGTTTAGGAGAACTTTGCAAACAGTCGACACGTAAAAGGATGCAAAACTTGTGTTTCAGGCGTGAGTGCACTATTTCGGGGTACCTACGTTGCAAAAATTGTTTCCCAACAAATTATCCTTTCCACTCCATTAGACCCAAAATGAGGTTTAGGAGTGTTTAGGAGCATTTCTCAAACCTTCGACACGTAAAAAGATAAAAACTTGTGTTTCGGGGCCTAAATGCACAATTTTGGGACACCGAAGTGGCCAAAATGGTTTCGGAACAAAAGCATCCATTTTACCCCATTAGACCCAAAATGATGTTCGGTAGTGTTTAGGAGCACTTTGCAAACATTCATCATTTAAAAAGATGCAAAACTTCCATTTCGGGACTAAATGCACTATTTCGGGGTACCGAAATTGCGAAAATGGTTTTGCAACAAAAGCATCCATTCTATTACATTAGACCCAAAATGAAGTTTCGGAGTGTTTAGGAGAACTTTGCAAACAGTCGACACGTAAAAGGATGCAAAACTTGTGTTTCAGGCGTGAGTGCACTATTTCGAGGTACCTACGTTGCAAAAATTGTTTCCCAACAAATTATCCTTTCCACTCCATTAGACCCAAAATGAGGTTTAGGAGTGTTTAGGAGCATTTCTCAAACCTTCGACACGTAAAAAGATAAAAACTTGTGTTTCGGGGCCTAAATGCACAATTTTGGGACACCGAAGTGGCCAAAATGGTTTCGGAACAAAAGCATCCATTTTACCCCATTAGACCCAAAATGATGTTCGGTAGTGTTTAGGAGCACTATGCAAACATTCACCATTTAAAAAGATGCAAAACTTCCATTTCGGGACTAAATGCACTATTTCGGGGTACCGAAATTGCGAAAATGGTTTTGCAACAAAAGCATCCATTCTGTTACATTAGACCCAAAATGAAGTTTCGGAGTGTTTAGGAGAACTTTGCAAACAGCCGACACATAAAAGGATGCAAAACTTGTGTTTCAGGCGACAGTGCACTATTTCGGGGTACCTACGTTGCAAAAATTGTTTCGCAACAAATTAAACTTTCCACTCCATTAGACCCAAAATGAGGTTTAGGAGTGTTTAGGAGCATTTCTCAAACCTTCGACACGTAAAAATATAAAAAACTTGTGTTTCGGGGCCTAAATGCACAATTTTGGGACACCGAAGTGGCCAAAATGGTTTCGGAACAAAAGCATCCATTTTACCCCATTAGACCCAAAATGATGTACGGTAGTATTTAGGAGCACTTTACAAACATTCATCATTTAAAAAGATGCAAAACTTCCATTTCGGGACTAAATGCACTATTTCGAGGTACCGAAATAGCGAAAATGGTTTTGCAAGAAAAGCATCCATTCTATTACATTAGACCCAAAATGAAGTTTCGGAGTGTTTAGGAGAACTTTGCAAACAGTCGACACGTAAAAGGATGCAAAACTTGTGTTTCAGGCGTGAGTGCACTATTTCGAGGTACCTACGTTGCAAAAATTGTTTCCCAACAAATTATCCTTTCCACTCCATTAGACCCAAAATGAGGTTTAGGAGTGTTTAGGAGCATTTCTCAAACCTTCGACACGTAAAAAGATAAAAACTTGTGTTTCGGGGCCTAAATGCACAATTTTGGGACACCGAAGTGGCCAAAATGGTTTCGGAACAAAAGCATCCATTTTACCCCATTAGACCCAAAATGATGTTCGGTAGTGTTTAGGAGCACTTTGCAAACATTCATCATTTAAAAAGATGCAAAACTTCCATTTCGGGAATAAATGCACTATTTCGGGGTACCGAAATTGCGAAAATGGTTTTGCAACAAAAGCATCCATTCTATTACATTAGACCCAAAATGAAGTTTCGGAGTGTTTAGGAGAACTTTGCAAACAGTCGACATGTAAAAGGATGCAAAACTTGTGTTTTAGGCGTGAGTGCACTATTTCGGGGTACCTACGTTGAAAAAATTGTTTCGCAACAAATTATCCTTTCCACTCCATTAGACCCAAAATGAGGTTTAGGAGTGTTTAGGAGCATTTCTCAAACCTTCGACACGTAAAAAGATAAAAACTTGTGTTTCGGGGCCTAAATGCACAATTTTGGGACACCGAAGTGGCCAAAATGGTTTCGGAACAAAAGCATCCATTTTACCCCATTAGACCCAAAATGATGTTCGGTAGTGTTTAGGAGCACTTTGCAAACATTCATCATTTAAAAAGAAGCAAAACTTCTATTTCGGGACTAAATGCACTATTTCGGGGTACCGAAATTGCGAAAATGGTTTTGCAACAAAAGCATCCATTCTATTACATTAGACCCAAAATGAAGTTTTGGAGTGTTTAGGAGAACTTTGCAAACAGTCGACATGTAAAAGGATGCAAAACTTGTGTTTCAGGCGTGAGTGCACTATATCGGGGTACCTACGTTGCAAAAATTGTTTCGCAACAAATTATCCTTTCCACTCCATTAGACCCAAAATGAGGTTTAGGAGTGTTAAGGAGCATTTCTCAAACCTTCGACACGTAAAAAGATAAAAACTTGTGTTTCGGGGCCTAAATGCACAATTTTGGGACACCGAAGTGGCCAAAATGGTTTCGAAACAAAAGCATCCATTTTACCCCATTAGACCCAAAATGATGTTCGGTAGTGTTTAGGAGCACTTTACAAACATTCATCATTTAAAAAGATGCAAAACTTCCATTTCGGGACTAAATGCACTATTTCGGGGTACCGAAATTGCGAAAATGGTTTTACAACAAAAGCATTCATTCTTTTACATTAGACCCAAAATGAAGTTTCGGAGTGTTTAGGAGAACTTTGCAAACAGTCGACACGTAAAAGGATGCAAAACTTGTGTTTCAGGCGTGAGTGCACTATTTCGGGGTACCTACGTTGCAAAAATTGTTTCCCAACAAATTATCCTTTCCACTCCATTAGACCCAAAATGAGGTTTAGGAGTGTTTAGGAGCATTTCTCAAACCTTCGACACGTAAAAAGATAAAAACTTGTGTTTCGGGGCCTAAATGCACAATTTTGGGACACCGAAGTGGCCAAAATGGTTTCGGAACAAAAGCATCCATTTTACCCCATTAGACCCAAAATGATGTTCGGTAGTGTTTAGGAGCACTTTGCAAACATTCATCATTTAAAAAGATGCAAAACTTCCATTTCGGGACTAAATGCACTATTTCGGGGTACCGAAATTGCGAAAATGGTTTTGCAACAAAAGCATCCATTCTATTACATTAGACCCAAAATGAAGTTTCGGAGTGTTTAGGAGAACTTTGCAAACAGTCGACACGTAAAAGGATGCAAAACTTGTGTTTCAGGCGTGAGTGCACTATTTCGAGGTACCTACGTTGCAAAAATTGTTTCCCAACAAATTATCCTTTCCACTCCATTAGACCCAAAATGAGGTTTAGGAGTGTTTAGGAGCATTTCTCAAACCTTCGACACGTAAAAAGATAAAAACTTGTGTTTCGGGGCCTAAATGCACAATTTTGGGACACCGAAGTGGCCAAAATGGTTTCGGAACAAAAGCATCCATTTTACCCCATTAGACCCAAAATGATGTTCGGTAGTGTTTAGGAGCACTATGCAAACATTCACCATTTAAAAAGATGCAAAACTTCCATTTCGGGACTAAATGCACTATTTCGGGGTACCGAAATTGCGAAAATGGTTTTGCAACAAAAGCATCCATTCTGTTACATTAGACCCAAAATGAAGTTTCGGAGTGTTTAGGAGAACTTTGCAAACAGCCGACACATAAAAGGATGCAAAACTTGTGTTTCAGGCGACAGTGCACTATTTCGGGGTACCTACGTTGCAAAAATTGTTTCGCAACAAATTAAACTTTCCACTCCATTAGACCCAAAATGAGGTTTAGGAGTGTTTAGGAGCATTTCTCAAACCTTCGACACGTAAAAATATAAAAAACTTGTGTTTCGGGGCCTAAATGCACAATTTTGGGACACCGAAGTGGCCAAAATGGTTTCGGAACAAAAGCATCCATTTTACCCCATTAGACCCAAAATGATGTACGGTAGTATTTAGGAGCACTTTACAAACATTCATCATTTAAAAAGATGCAAAACTTCCATTTCGGGACTAAATGCACTATTTCGAGGTACCGAAATAGCGAAAATGGTTTTGCAAGAAAAGCATCCATTCTATTACATTAGACCCAAAATGAAGTTTCGGAGTGTTTAGGAGAACTTTGCAAACAGTCGACACGTAAAAGGATGCAAAACTTGTGTTTCAGGCGTGAGTGCACTATTTCGAGGTACCTACGTTGCAAAAATTGTTTCCCAACAAATTATCCTTTCCACTCCATTAGACCCAAAATGAGGTTTAGGAGTGTTTAGGAGCATTTCTCAAACCTTCGACACGTAAAAAGATAAAAACTTGTGTTTCGGGGCCTAAATGCACAATTTTGGGACACCGAAGTGGCCAAAATGGTTTCGGAACAAAAGCATCCATTTTACCCCATTAGACCCAAAATGATGTTCGGTAGTGTTTAGGAGCACTTTGCAAACATTCATCATTTAAAAAGATGCAAAACTTCCATTTCGGGAATAAATGCACTATTTCGGGGTACCGAAATTGCGAAAATGGTTTTGCAACAAAAGCATCCATTCTATTACATTAGACCCAAAATGAAGTTTCGGAGTGTTTAGGAGAACTTTGCAAACAGTCGACATGTAAAAGGATGCAAAACTTGTGTTTTAGGCGTGAGTGCACTATTTCGGGGTACCTACGTTGAAAAAATTGTTTCGCAACAAATTATCCTTTCCACTCCATTAGACCCAAAATGAGGTTTAGGAGTGTTTAGGAGCATTTCTCAAACCTTCGACACGTAAAAAGATAAAAACTTGTGTTTCGGGGCCTAAATGCACAATTTTGGGACACCGAAGTGGCCAAAATGGTTTCGGAACAAAAGCATCCATTTTACCCCATTAGACCCAAAATGATGTTCGGTAGTGTTTAGGAGCACTTTGCAAACATTCATCATTTAAAAAGAAGCAAAACTTCTATTTCGGGACTAAATGCACTATTTCGGGGTACCGAAATTGCGAAAATGGTTTTGCAACAAAAGCATCCATTCTATTACATTAGACCCAAAATGAAGTTTTGGAGTGTTTAGGAGAACTTTGCAAACAGTCGACATGTAAAAGGATGCAAAACTTGTGTTTCAGGCGTGAGTGCACTATATCGGGGTACCTACGTTGCAAAAATTGTTTCGCAACAAATTATCCTTTCCACTCCATTAGACCCAAAATGAGGTTTAGGAGTGTTAAGGAGCATTTCTCAAACCTTCGACACGTAAAAAGATAAAAACTTGTGTTTCGGGGCCTAAATGCACAATTTTGGGACACCGAAGTGGCCAAAATGGTTTCGAAACAAAAGCATCCATTTTACCCCATTAGACCCAAAATGATGTTCGGTAGTGTTTAGGAGCACTTTACAAACATTCATCATTTAAAAAGATGCAAAACTTCCATTTCGGGACTAAATGCACTATTTCGGGGTACCGAAATTGCGAAAATGGTTTTACAACAAAAGCATTCATTCTTTTACATTAGACCCAAAATGAAGTTTCGGAGTGTTTAGGAGAACTTTGCAAACAGTCGACACGTAAAAGGATGCAAAACTTGTGTTTCAGGCGTGAGTGCACTATTTCGGGGTACCTACGTTGCAAAAATTGTTTCCCAACAAATTATCCTTTCCACTCCATTAGACCCAAAATGAGGTTTAGGAGTGTTTAGGTGCATTTCTCAAACCTTCGACACGTAAAAAGATAAAAACTTGTGTTTCGGGGCCTAAATGCAAAATTTTGGGACACCGAAGTGGCCAAAATGGTTTCGGAACAAAAGCATCCATTTTAGCCCATTAGACCCAAAATGATGTTCGGTAGTGTTTAGGAGCACTTTGCAAACATTCATCATTTAAAAAGATGCAAAACTTCCATTTCGGGACTAAATGCACTATTTCGGGGTACCGAAATTGCGAAAATGGTTTTGCAACAAAAGCATCCATTCTATTACATTAGACCCAAAATGAAGTTTCGGAGTGTTTAGGGGAACTTTGCAAACAGTCGACACGTAAAAGGATGCAAAACTTGTGTTTCAGGCGTGAGTGCACTATTTCGGGGTACCTACGTTGCAAAAATTGTTTCCCAACAAATTATCCTTTCCACTCCATTAGACCCAAAATGAGGTTTAGGAGTGTTTAGGAGCATTTCTCAAACCTTCGACACGTAAAAAGATAAAAACTTGTGTTTCGGGGCCTAAAAGCACAATTTTGGGACACCGAAGTGGCCAAAATGGTTTCGGAACAAAAGCATCCATTTTACCCCATTAGACCCAAAATGATGTTCGGTAGTGTTTAGGAGCACTTTGCAAACATTCATCATTTAAAAAGATGCAAAACTTCCATTTCGGGACTAAATGCACTATTTCGGGGTACCGAAATTGCGAAAATGGTTTTGCAACAAAAGCATCCATTCTATTACATTAGACCCAAAATGAAGTTTCGGAGTGTTTAGGAGAACTTTGCAAACAGTCGACACGTAAAAGGATGCAAAACTTGTGTTTCAGGCGTGAGTGCACTATTTCGGGGTACCTACGTTGCAAAAATTGTTTCCCAACAAATTATCCTTTCCACTCCATTAGACCCAAAATGAGGTTTAGGAGTGTTTAGGAGCATTTCTCAAACCTTCGACACGTAAAAAGATAAAAACTTGTGTTTCGGGGCCTAAATGCACAATTTTGGGACACCGAAGTGGCCAAAATGGTTTCGGAACAAAAGCATCCATTTTACCCCATTAGACCCAAAATGATGTTCGGTAGTGTTTAGGAGCACTATGCAAACATTCACCATTTAAAAAGATGCAAAACTTCCATTTCGGGACTAAATGCACTATTTCGGGGTACCGAAATTGCGAAAATGGTTTTGCAACAAAAGCATCCATTCTGTTACATTAGACCCAAAATGAAGTTTCGGAGTGTTTAGGAGAACTTTGCAAACAGCCGACACATAAAAGGATGCAAAACTTGTGTTTCAGGCGACAGTGCACTATTTCGGGGTACCTACGTTGCAAAAATTGTTTCGCAACAAATTAAACTTTCCACTCCATTAGACCCAAAATGAGGTTTAGGAGTGTTTAGGAGCATTTCTCAAACCTTCGACACGTAAAAATATAAAAAACTTGTGTTTCGGGGCCTAAATGCACAATTTTGGGACACCGAAGTGGCCAAAATGGTTTCGGAACAAAAGCATCCATTTTACCCCATTAGACCCAAAATGATGTTCGGTAGTATTTAGGAGCACTTTACAAACATTCATCATTTAAAAAGATGCAAAACTTCCATTTCGGGACTAAATGCACTATTTCGAGGTACCGAAATAGCGAAAATGGTTTTGCAAGAAAAGCATCCATTCTATTACATTAGACCCAAAATGAAGTTTCGGAGTGTTTAGGAGAACTTTGCAAACAGTCGACACGTAAAAGGATGCAAAACTTGTGTTTCAGGCGTGAGTGCACTATTTCGAGGTACCTACGTTGCAAAAATTGTTTCCCAACAAATTATCCTTTCCACTCCATTAGACCCAAAATGAGGTTTAGGAGTGTTTAGGAGCATTTCTCAAACCTTCGACACGTAAAAAGATAAAAACTTGTGTTTCGGGGCCTAAATGCACAATTTTGGGACACCGAAGTGGCCAAAATGGTTTCGGAACAAAAGCATCCATTTTACCCCATTAGACCCAAAATGATGTTCGGTAGTGTTTAGGAGCACTTTGCAAACATTCATCATTTAAAAAGATGCAAAACTTCCATTTCGGGAATAAATGCACTATTTCGGGGTACCGAAATTGCGAAAATGGTTTTGCAACAAAAGCATCCATTCTATTACATTAGACCCAAAATGAAGTTTCGGAGTGTTTAGGAGAACTTTGCAAACAGTCGACATGTAAAAGGATGCAAAACTTGTGTTTTAGGCGTGAGTGCACTATTTCGGGGTACCTACGTTGAAAAAATTGTTTCGCAACAAATTATCCTTTCCACTCCATTAGACCCAAAATGAGGTTTAGGAGTGTTTAGGAGCATTTCTCAAACCTTCGACACGTAAAAAGATAAAAACTTGTGTTTCGGGGCCTAAATGCACAATTTTGGGACACCGAAGTGGCCAAAATGGTTTCGGAACAAAAGCATCCATTTTACCCCATTAGACCCAAAATGATGTTCGGTAGTGTTTAGGAGCACTTTGCAAACATTCATCATTTAAAAAGAAGCAAAACTTCTATTTCGGGACTAAATGCACTATTTCGGGGTACCGAAATTGCGAAAATGGTTTTGCAACAAAAGCATCCATTCTATTACATTAGACCCAAAATGAAGTTTTGGAGTGTTTAGGAGAACTTTGCAAACAGTCGACATGTAAAAGGATGCAAAACTTGTGTTTCAGGCGTGAGTGCACTATATCGGGGTACCTACGTTGCAAAAATTGTTTCGCAACAAATTATCCTTTCCACTCCATTAGACCCAAAATGAGGTTTAGGAGTGTTAAGGAGCATTTCTCAAACCTTCGACACGTAAAAAGATAAAAACTTGTGTTTCGGGGCCTAAATGCACAATTTTGGGACACCGAAGTGGCCAAAATGGTTTCGAAACAAAAGCATCCATTTTACCCCATTAGACCCAAAATGATGTTCGGTAGTGTTTAGGAGCACTTTACAAACATTCATCATTTAAAAAGATGCAAAACTTCCATTTCGGGACTAAATGCACTATTTCGGGGTACCGAAATTGCGAAAATGGTTTTACAACAAAAGCATTCATTCTTTTACATTAGACCCAAAATGAAGTTTCGGAGTGTTTAGGAGAACTTTGCAAACAGTCGACACGTAAAAGGATGCAAAACTTGTGTTTCAGGCGTGAGTGCACTATTTCGGGGTACCTACGTTGCAAAAATTGTTTCCCAACAAATTATCCTTTCCACTCCATTAGACCCAAAATGAGGTTTAGGAGTGTTTAGGTGCATTTCTCAAACCTTCGACACGTAAAAAGATAAAAACTTGTGTTTCGGGGCCTAAATGCAAAATTTTGGGACACCGAAGTGGCCAAAATGGTTTCGGAACAAAAGCATCCATTTTAGCCCATTAGACCCAAAATGATGTTCGGTAGTGTTTAGGAGCACTTTGCAAACATTCATCATTTAAAAAGATGCAAAACTTCCATTTCGGGACTAAATGCACTATTTCGGGGTACCGAAATTGCGAAAATGGTTTTGCAACAAAAGCATCCATTCTATTACATTAGACCCAAAATGAAGTTTCGGAGTGTTTAGGGGAACTTTGCAAACAGTCGACACGTAAAAGGATGCAAAACTTGTGTTTCAGGCGTGAGTGCACTATTTCGGGGTACCTACGTTGCAAAAATTGTTTCCCAACAAATTATCCTTTCCACTCCATTAGACCCAAAATGAGGTTTAGGAGTGTTTAGGAGCATTTCTCAAACCTTCGACACGTAAAAAGATAAAAACTTGTGTTTCGGGGCCTAAATGAACAATTTTGGGACACCGAAGTGGCCAAAATGGTTTCGGAACAAAAGCATCCATTTTACCCCATTAGACCCAAAATGATGTTCGGTAGTGTTTAGGAGCACTATGCAAACATTCACCATTTAAAAAGATGCAAAACTTCCATTTCGGGACTAAATGCACTATTTCGGGGTACCGAAATTGCGAAAATGGTTTTGCAACAAAAGCATCCATTCTGTTACATTAGACCCAAAATGAAGTTTCGGAGTGTTTAGGAGAACTTTGCAAACAGTCGACACATAAAAGGATGCAAAACTTGTGTTTCAGGCGACAGTGCACTATTTCGGGGTACCTACGTTGCAAAAATTGTTTCGCAACAAATTAAACTTTCCACTCCATTAGACCCAAAATGAGGTTTAGGAGTGTTTAGGAGCATTTCTCAAACCTTCGACACGTAAAAATATAAAAAACTTGTGTTTCGGGGCCTAAATGCACAATTTTGGGACACCGAAGTGGCCAAAATGGTTTCGGAACAAAAGCATCCATTTTACCCCATTAGACCCAAAATGATGTTCGGTAGTATTTAGGAGCACTTTACAAACATTCATCATTTAAAAAGATGCAAAACTTCCATTTCGGGACTAAATGCACTATTTCGAGGTACCGAAATAGCGAAAATGGTTTTGCAAGAAAAGCATCCATTCTATTACATTAGACCCAAAATGAAGTTTCGGAGTGTTTAGGAGAACTTTGCAAACAGTCGACACGTAAAAGGATGCAAAACTTGTGTTTCAGGCGTGAGTGCACTATTTCGAGGTACCTACGTTGCAAAAATTGTTTCCCAACAAATTATCCTTTCCACTCCATTAGACCCAAAATGAGGTTTAGGAGTGTTTAGGAGCATTTCTCAAACCTTCGACACGTAAAAAGATAAAAACTTGTGTTTCGGGGCCTAAATGCACAATTTTGGGACACCGAAGTGGCCAAAATGGTTTCGGAACAAAAGCATCCATTTTACCCCATTAGACCCAAAATGATGTTCGGTAGTGTTTAGGAGCACTTTGCAAACATTCATCATTTAAAAAGATGCAAAACTTCCATTTCGGGACTAAATGCACTATTTCGGGGTACCGAAATTGCGAAAATGGTTTTGCAACAAAAGCATCCATTCTGTTACATTAGACCCAAAATGAAGTTTCGGAGTGTTTAGGAGAACTTTGCAAACAGCCGACACATAAAAGGATGCAAAACTTGTGTTTCAGGCGTGAGTGCACTATTTCGGGGTACCTACGTTGCAAAAATTGTTTCGCAACAAATTATCCTTTCCACTCCATTAGACCCAAAATGAGGTTTAGGAGTGTTTAGGAGCATTTCTCAAACCTTCGACACGTAAAAAGATAAAAACTTGTGTTTCGGGGCCTAGATGCACAATTTTGGGACACCGAAGTGGCCAAAATGGTTTCGGAACAAAAGCATCCATTTTACCCCATTAGACCCAAAATGATGTTCGGTAGAGTTTAGGAGCACTTTGCAAACATTCATCATTTAAAAAGATGCAAAACTTCCATTTCGGGACTAAATGCACTATTTCGGGGTACCGAAATTGCAAAAATGGTTTTGCAACAAAAGCATCCATTCTATTACATTAGACCCAAAATGAAGTTTCGGAGTGTTTAGGAGAACTTTGCAAACAGTCGACACGTAAAAGGATGCAAAACTTGTGTTTCAGGCGTGAATGCACTATTTCGGGGTACCTACGTTGCAAAAATTGTTTCGCAACAAACTATCCTTTCCACTCCATTAGACCCAAAATGAGGATTTGGAGTGTTTAGGAGCATTTCTTAAACCTTCAACACGTAAAAAGATAAAAACTTGCGTTTCGGGGCCTAAATGCACAATTTTGGGACACCGAAGTGGCCAAAATGGTTTCGGAACAAAAGCATCCATTTTACCCCATTAGACCCAAAATGATGTTCGGTAGTGTTTAGGAGCACTTTGCAAACATTCATCATTTAAAAAGATGCAAAACTTCCATTTCGGGACTAAATGCACTATTTCGGGGTACAGAAATTGTGAAAATGGTTTTGCAACAAAAGCAGCCATTCTATTACATTAGACCCAAAATCAATTTTCGGAGTGTTTAGGAGAACTTTGCAAACAGTCGACACGTAAAAGGATGCAAAACTTGTGTTTCAGGCGTGAGTGCACTATTTCGGGGTACCTACGTTGCAAAAATTGTTTCCCAACAAATTATCCTTTCCACTCCATTAGACCCAAAATGAGGTTTAGGAGTGTTTAGGAGCATTTCTCAAACGTTCGACACGTAAAAAGATAAAAACTTGTGTTTCGGGGCCTAAATGCACAATTTTGGGACACCGAAGTGGCCAAAATGGTTTCGGAACAAAAGTATCCATTTTACCCTATTAGACCCAAAATGATGTTCGGTAGTGTTTAGGAGCACTTTGCCAACATTCATCATTTAAAAAGATGCAAAACTTCCATTTCGGGACTAAATACACTATTTCGGGGTACCGAAATTGCGAAAATGGTTTTGCAACAAAAGCATCCATTCTATTACATTAGACCCAAAATGAAGTTTCGGAGTGTTTAGGAGAACTTTGCAAACAGTCGACACGTAAAAGGATGCAAAACTTGTGTTTCAGGCGTGAGTGCACTATTTCGGGGTACCTACGTTGCAAAAATTGTTTCCCAACAAATTATCCTTTCCACTCCATTAGACCCAAAATGAGGTTTAGGAGTGTTTAGGAGCATTTCTCAAACCTTCGACACGTAAAAAGATAAAAACTTGTGTTTCCGGGCCTAAATGCACAATTTTAGGACACCGAAGTGGCCAAAATGGTTTCGGAACAAAAGCATCCATTTTACCCCATTAGACCAAAAATCATGTTCGGTAGTGTTTAGGAGCACTTTGCAAACATTCATCATTTAAAAAGATGCAAAACTTCCATTTCGGGACTAAATGCACTATTTCGGGGTACCGAAATTGCGAAAATGGTTTTGCAACAAAAGCATCCATTCTATTACATTAGACCCAAAATGAAGTTTCGGAGTGTTTAGGAGAACTTTGCAAACAGTCGACACGTAAAAGGATGCAAAACTTGTGTTTGAGGCGTGAGTGCACTATTTCGGGGTACCTACGTTGCAAAAATTGTTTCGCAACAAATTATCCTTTCCACTCCATTAGACCCAAAATGAGGTTTAGCAGTGTTTAGCAGCATTTCACAAACCTTCGACACGTAAAAAGATAAAAACTTGTGTTTCAGGCGTGAGTGCACTATTTTGGGGTACCTACGTTGCAAAATTTGTTTCGCAACAAATTATCCTTTCCACTCCATTAGACCCAAAATGAGGTTTAGGAGTGTTTAGGAGCATTTCTCAAACCTTCGACACGTAAAAAGATAAAATCTTGTGTTTCGGGGCCTAAATGCACAATTTTGGGACACCGAAGTGGCCAAAATGGTTTCGGAACAAAAGCATCCATTTCACCCCATTAGACCCAAAATGATGTTCGGTAGTGTTTAGGAGCACTTTGCAAACATTCATCATTTAAAAAGATGCAAAACTTCCATTTCGGGACTAAATGCACTATTTCGGGGTACCGAAATTGTGAAAATGGTATTGCAACAAAAGCAGCCATTCTATTACATTAGACCCAAAATCAATTTTCGGAGTGTTTAGGAGAACTTTGCAAACAGTCGACACGTAAAAGGATGCAAAACTTGTGTTTCAGGCGTGAATGCACTATTTCGGGGTACCTACGTTGCAAAAATTGTTTCGCAACAAACTATCCTTTCCACTCCATTAGACCCAAAATAAGGTTTTGGAGTGTTTAGGAGCATTTCTCAAACCTTCAACACGTAAAAAGATAAAAACTTGCGTTTCGGGGCCTAAATGCACAATTTTGGGATACCGAAGTGGCGAAATTGGTTTCGGAACAAAAGCATCCATCCTACTCCATTAGACCCAAAATGATGTTCGGTAGTGTTTAGGAGCACTTTGCAAACATACATCATTTAAAAAGATGCAAAACTTCCATTTCGGGACTGAATGCATTATTTTGGGGTACCGAAATTGCAAAAATGGTTTTGCAACAAAAGCATCCATTCTATTACATTAGACCCAAAATGAAGTTTCGGAGTGTTTAGGAGACATTGCAAACAGTCGACACGTAAAAGGATCCAAAACTTGTGTTTCAGGCGTGAATGCACTATTTCGGGGTACCTACATTGCAAAAATTGTTTCGCCACAAACTATCCTTTCCACTCCATTAGACCCAAAATTAGGTTTTGGAGCGTTTAGGAGCCTTTCTCAAACCTAAAACACGTAAAAAGATAAAAACTTGCGTTTCGGGGCCTAAATGCACAATTTTGGGACACCGAAGTGGCCAAAATGGTTTCGGAACAAAAGCATCCATTTTACCCCATTAGACCCAAAATGATGTTCGGTAGTGTTTAGGAGCACTTTGCAAACATTTATCATTTAAAAAGATGCAAAACTTCCATTTCGGGACTAAATGCACTATTTCGGGGTACCGAAATTGTGAAAATGGTTTTGCAACAAAAGCAGCCATTCTATTACATTAGACCCAAAATCAATTTTCGGAGTGTTTAGGAGAACTTTGCAAACAGTCGACACGTAAAAGCATGCAAAACTTGTGTTTCAAGCGTGAATGCACTATTTCGGGGTACCTACGTTGCAAAAATTGTTTCGCAACAAACTATCCTTTCCACTCCATTAGACCCAAAATAAGGTTTTGGAGTGTTTAGGAGCATTTCTCAAACCTTCAACACGTAAAAAGATAAAAACTTGCGTTTCGGGGCCTAAATGCACAATTTTGGGATACCGAAGTGGTGAAAATGGTTTCAGAACAAAAGCATCCATTCTACTCCATTAGACCCAAAATGATGTTTGGTAGTGTTTAGGAGCACTTTGCAAACATACATCATTTAAAAAGATGCAAAACTTCCATTTCGGGACTGAATGCACTATTTTGGGGTACCGAAATTGTGAAAATGGTTTTGCAACAAAAGCATCCATTCTATTACATGAGACCCAAAATGAAGTTTCGGAGTGTTTAGGAGAACTTTGCAAACAGTTGACACATAAAAGGATGCAAAACTTATGATTCAGGCGTGAATGCACTATTTCGGGGTACCTACGTTGCAAAAATTGTTTCGCAACAAAATTATCCTTTCTACTCCATTAGACCCAAAATGAGGTTTAGGAGTGTTTAGGAGCATGTCTCAAACCTTCGACACGTAAAAAGATAAAAACTTGTGTTTCGGGGCCTAAATGCACAATTTTGGGACACCGAAGTGGCCAAAATGGTTTCGGAACAAAAGCATCCATTTTACCCCATTAGAGCCAAAATGAAGTTCGGTAGTGTTTAGGAGCACTTTGCAAACATTCATCATTTAAAAAGATGCAAAACTTCCATTTCGGGACTAAATGCACTATTTCGGGGTACCGAAATTGCGAAAATGGTTTTGCAACAAAAGCATCCATTCTATTACATTAGACCCAAAATGAAGTTTCGAAGTGTTTAGGAGAACTTTGCAAACAGTCGACACGTAAAAGGATGCAAAACTTGTGTTTCAGGCGTGAGTGCACTATTTCGGGGTACCTACGTTGCAAAAATTGTTTCGCAACAAATTATCCTTTCCACTCCATTTGACCCAAAATGAGGTTTAGGAGTGTTTAGGAGCATTTCTCAAACCTTCGACACGTAAAAAGATAAAAACTTGTGTTTCAGGCGTGAGTGCACTATTTCGGGGTACCTACGTTGCAAAATTTGTTTCGCAACAAATTATCCTTTCCACTCCATTAGACCCAAAATGAGGTTTAGGAGTGTTTAGGTGCATTTCTCAAACCTTCGACACGTAAAAAGATAAAATCTTGTGTTTCGGGGCCTAAATGCACAATTTTGGGACACCGAAGTGGCGAAAATGGTTTCGGAACAAAAGCATCCATTTCACCCCATTAGACCCAAAATGATGTTCGGTAGTGTTTAGGAGCACTTTGCAAACATTCATCATTTAAAAAGATGCAAAACTTCCATTTCGGGACTAAATGCACTATTTCGGGGTACCGAAATTGTGAAAATGGTATTGCAACAAAAGCAGCCATTCTATTACATTAGACCCAAAATCAATTTTCGGAGTGTTTAGGAGAACTTTGCAAACAGTCGACACGTAAAAGGATGCAAAACTTGTGTTTCAAGCGTGAATGCACTATTTCGGGGTACCTACGTTGCAAAAATTGTTTCGCAACAAACTATCCTTTCCACTCCATTAGACCCAAAATAAGGTTTTGGAGTGGTTAGGAGCATTTCTCAAACCTTCAACACGTAAAAAGATAAAAACTTGCGTTTCGGGGCCTAAATGCAGAATTTTGGGATACCGAAGTGGCGAAAATGGTTTCAGAACAAAAGCATCCATTCTACTCCATTAGACCCAAAATGATGTTCGGTAGTGTTTAGGAGCACTTTGCAAACATACATCATTTAATAAGATGCAAAACTTCCATTTCGGGACTAAATGCACTATTTTGGGGTACCGAAATTGCAAAAATGGTTTTGCAACAAAAGCATCCATTCTATTACATTAGACCCAAAATGAAGTTTCGGAGTGTTTAGGAGACATTGCAAACAGTCGACACGTAAAAGGATGCAAAACTTGTGTTTCAGGCGTGAATGCACTATTTCGGGGTACCTACATTGCAAAAATTGTTTCGCCACAAACTATCCTTTCCACTCCATTAGACCCAAAATGAGGTTTTGGAGTGTTTAGGAGCATTTCTCAAACCTAAAACACGTAAAAAGATAAAAACTTGCGTTTCGGGGCCTAAATGCACAATTTTGGGACACCGAAGTGGCCAAAATGGTTTCGGAACAAAAGCATCCATTTTACCCCATTAGACCCAAAATGATGTTCGGTAGTGTTTAGGAGCACTTTGCAAACATTTATCATTTAAAAAGATGCAAAACTTCCATTTCGGGACTAAATGCACTATTTCGGGGTACCGAAATTGTGAAAATGGTTTTGCAACAAAAACAGCCATTCTATTACATTAGACCCAAAATCAGTTTTCGGAGTGTTTAGGAGAACTTTGCAAACAGTCGACACGTAAAAGGATGCAAAACTTGTGTTTCAGGCGTGAATGCACTATTTCGGGGTACCTACGTTGCAAAAATTGTTTCGCAACAAACTATCCTTTCCACTCCATTAGACCCAAAATAAGGTTTTGGAGTGTTTAGGAGCATTTCTCAAACCTTCAACACGTAAAAAGATAAAAACTTGCGTTTCGGGGCCTAAATGCACAATTTTGGGATACCGAATTGGCGAAAATGGTTTCGGAACAAAAGCATCCATTCTACTCCATTAGACCCAAAATGATGTTTGGTTGTGTTTAGGAGCACTTTGCAAACATACATCATTTAAAAAGATTCAAAACTTCCATTTCGGGACTGAATGCACTATTTTGGGGTACCGAAATTGTGAAAATGGTTTTGCAACAAAAACATCCATTCTATTACATTAGACCCAAAATGAAGTTTCGGAGTGTTTAGGAGAACTTTGCAAATAGTTGACACATAAAAGGATGCAAAACTTATGATTCAGGCGTGAATGCACTATTTCGGGGTACCTACGTTGCAAAAATTGTTTCGCAACAAAATTATCCTTTCTACTCCATTAGACCCAAAATGAGGTTTAGGAGTGTTTAGGAGCATGTCTCAAACCTTCGACACGTAAAAAGATAAAAACTTGTGTTTCGGGGCCTAAATGCACAATTTTGGGACACCGAAGTGGCCAAAATGGTTTCGGAACAAAAGCATCCATTTTACCCCATTAGAGCCAAAATGAAGTTCGGTAGTGTTTAGGAGCACTTTGCAAACATTCATCATTTAAAAAGATGCAAAACTTCCATTTCGGGACTAAATGCACTATTTCGGGGTACCGAAATTGCGAAAATGGTTTTGCAACAAAAGCATCCATTCTATTACATTAGACCCAAAATGAAGTTTCGAAGTGTTTAGGAGAACTTTGCAAACAGTCGACACGTAAAAGGATGCAAAACTTGTGTTTCAGGCGTGAGTGCACTATTTCGGGGTACCTACGTTGCAAAAATTGTTTCGCAACAAATTATCCTTTCCACTCCATTAGACCCAAAATGAGGTTTAGGAGTGTTTAGAAGCATTTCTCAAACCTTCGACACGTAAAAAGATAAAAACTTGTGTTTCAGGCGTGAGTGCACTATTTCGGGGTACCTACGTTGCAAAATTTGTTTCGCAACAAATTATCCTTTCCACTCCATTAGACCCAAAATGAGGTTTAGGAGTGTTTAGGAGCATTTCTCAAACCTTCGACACGTAAAAAGATAAAATCTTGTGTTTCGGGGCCTAAATGCACAATTTTGGGACACCGAAGTGGCCAAAATGGTTTCGGAACAAAAGCATCCATTTCACCCCATTAGACCCAAAATGATGTTCGGTAGTGTTTAGGAGCACTTTGCAAACATTCATCATTTAAAAAGATGCAAAACTTCCATTTCAGGACTAAATGCACTATTTCGGGGTACCGAAATTGTGAAAATGGTTTTGCAACAAAAGCATCCATTCTATTACATTAGACCCAAAATGAAGTTTCGAAGTGTTTAGGAGAACTTTGCAAACAGTCGACACGTAAAAGGATGCAAAACTTGTGTTTCAGGCGTGAGTGCACTATTTCGGGGTACCTACGTTGCAAAAATTGTTTCGCAACAAATTATCCTTTCCACTCCATTAGACCCAAAATGAGGTTTAGGAGTGTTTAGAAGCATTTCTCAAACCTTCGACACGTAAAAAGATAAAAACTTGTGTTTCAGGCGTGAGTGCACTATTTCGGGGTACCTACGTTGCAAAAATTGTTTCGCAACAAACTATCCTTTCCACTCCATTAGACCCGAAATGAGGTTTAGGAGTTTTTCGTAGCATTTCTCAAACCTTCGACACGTAAAAAGATAAAAACTTTTGTTTTGGGGCCTAAATGCACAATTTTGGGACACCGATGTGGCAAAAATGGTTTCAGAACAAAAGCGTCCATTTTACCCCATTAGACCCAAAATGATGTTCGGTAGTGTTTAGGAGCACTTTGCAAACATTCATCATTTAAAAAGAAGCAAAACTTCCATTTCGGGACTAAATGCACTATTTCGGGGTACCGAAATTGTGAAAATGGTTTTGCAACAAAAGCATCCATTCTATTACATTAGACCCAAAATGAAGTTTCGGAGTGTTTAGGAGACTTTGCAAACAGTCGACACGTAAAAGGATGCAAAACTTGTGTTTCAGGCGTGAATGCACTATTTCGGGGTACCTACATTGCAAAAATTGTTTCGCCACAAACTATCCTTTCCACTCCATTAGACCCAAAATGAGGTTTTGGAGTGTTTAGGAGCATTTCTCAAACCTAAAACACGTAAAAAGATAAAAACTTGCGTTTCGGGGCCTAAATGCACAATTTTGGGACACCGAAGTGGCCAAAATGGTTTCGGAACAAAAGCATCCATTTTACCCCATTAGACCCAAAATGATGTTCGGTAGTGTTTAGGAGCACTTTGCAAACATTTATCATTTAAAAAGATGCAAAACTTCCATTTCGGGACTGAATGCACTATTTTGGGGTACCGAAATTGTGAAAATGGTTTTGCAACAAAAGCATCCATTCTATTACATTAGACCCAAAATGAAGTTTCGGAGTGTTTAGGAGAACTTTGCAAACAGTTGACACATAAAAGGATGCAAAACTTATGATTCAGGCGTGAATGCACTATTTCGGGGTACCTACATTGCAAAAATTGTTTCGCAACAAAATTATCCTTTCCACTCCATTAGACCCAAAATGAGGTTTAGGAGTGTTTAGGAGCATGTCTCAAACCTTCGACACGTAAAAAGATAAAAACTTGTGTTTCGGGGCCTAAATGCACAATTTTGGGACACCGAAGTGGCCAAAATGGTTTCGGAACAAAAGCATCCATTTTACCCCATTAGAGCCAAAATGATGTTCGGTAGTGTTTAGGAGCACTTTGCAAACATTCATCATTTAAAAAGATGCAAAACTTCCATTTCGGGACTAAATGCACTATTTCAGGGTACCGAAATTGCGAAAATGGTTTTGCAACAAAAGCATCCATTCTATTACATTAGACCCAAAATGAAGTTTCGGAGTGTTTAGGAGAACTTTGCAAACAGTCGACACGTAAAAGGATGCAAAACTTGTGTTTCAGGCGTGAGTGCACTATTTCGGGGTACCTACGTTGCAAAAATTGTTTCGCAACAAATTATCCTTTCCACTCCATTAGACACAAAATGAGGTTTAGGAGTGTTTAGGAGCATTTCTCAAACCTTCGACACGTAAAAAGATAAAATCTTGTGTTTCGGGGCCTAAATGCACAATTTTGGGACACCGAAGTGGCTAAAATGGTTTCGGAACAAAAGCATCCATTTTACCCAATTAGAGCCAAAATGATGTTCGGTAGTGTTTAGGAGCACTTTGCAAACATTCATCATTTAAAAAGATGCAAAACTTCCATTTCGGGACTAAATGCACTATTTCGGGGTACCGAAATTGTGAAAATGGTATTGCAACAAAAGCAGCCATTCTATTACATTAGACCCAAAATCAATTTTCGGAGTGTTTAGGAGAACTTTGCAAACAGTCGACACGTAAAAGGATGCAAAACTTGTGTTTCAGGCGTGAATGCACTATTTCGGGGTACCTACGTTGCAAAAATTGTTTCGCAACAAACTATCCTTTCCACTCCATTAGACCCGAAATGAGGTTTAGGAGTTTTTCGGAGCATTTCTCAAACCTTCGACACGTAAAAAGATAAAAACTTGTGTTTTGGGGCCTAAATGCACAATTTTGGGACACCGAAGTGGCAAAAATGGTTTCAGAACAAAAGCGTCCATTTTACCCCATTAGACCCAAAATGATGTTCGGTAGTGTTTAGGAGCACTTTGCAAACATTCATCATTTAAAAAGAAGCAAAACTTCCATTTCGGGACTAAATGCACTATTTCGGGGTATCGAAATTGTGAAAATGGTTTTGCAACAAAAGCATCCATTCTATTACATTAGACCCAAAATGAAGTTTCAGAGTGTTTAGGAGACTTTGCAAACAGTCGACACGTAAAAGGATTCAAAACTTGTGTTTCAGGCGTGAATGCACTATTTCGGGGTACCTACATTGCAAAAATTGTTTCACCACAAACTATCCTTTCCACTCCATTAGACCCAAAATGAGGTTTTGGAGTGTTTAGGAGCATTTCTCAAACCTAAAACACGTAAAAAGATAAAAACTTGTGTTTCGGGGCCTAAATGCACAATTTTGGGACACCGAAGTGGCCAAAATGGTTTCGGAACAAAAGCATCCATTTTACCCCATTAGACCCAAAATGATGTTCGGTAGTGTTTAGGAGCACTTTGCAAACATTTATCATTTAAAAAGATGCAAAACTTCCATTTCGGGACTAAATGCACTATTTCGGGGTACCGAAATTGTGAAAATGGTTTTGCAACAAAAGCAGCCATTCTATTACATTAGACCCAAAATCAATTTTCGGAGTGTTTAGGAGAACTTTGCAAACAGTCGACACGTAAAAGGATGCAAAACTTGTGTTTCAGGCGTGAATGCACTATTTCGGGGTACCTACGTTGCAAAAATTGTTTCGCAACAAACTATCCTTTCCACTCCATTAGACCCAAAATAAGGTTTTGGAGTGTTTAGGAGCATTTCTCAAACCTTCAACACGTAAAAAGATAAAAACTTGCGTTTCGGGGCCTAAATGCACAATTTTGGGATACCGAAGTGGCGAAAATGGTTTCGGAACAAAAGCATCCATTCTACTCCATTAGACCCAAAATGATGTTTGGTAGTGTTTAGGAGCACTTTGCAAACATACATCATTTAAAAAGATGCAAAACTTCCATTTCGGGACTGAATGCACTATTTTGGGGTACCGAAATTGTGAAAATGGTTTTGCAACAAAAGCATCCATTCTATTACATTAGACCCAAAATGAAGTTTCGGAGTGTTTAGGAGAACTTTGCAAACAGTTGACACATAAAAGGATGCAAAACTTATGATTCAGGCGTGGATGCACTATTTCGGGGTACCTACATTGCAAAAATTGTTTCGCAACAAAATTATCCTTTCCACTCCATTAGACCCAAAATGAGGTTTAGGAGTGTTTAGGAGCATGTCTCAAACCTTCGACACGTAAAAAGATAAAAACTTGTGTTTCGGGACCTAAATGCACAATTTTGGGACACCGAAGTGGCCAAAATGGTTTCCGAACAAAAGCATCCATTTTACCCCATTAGAGCCAAAATGATGTTCGGTAGTGTTTAGGAGCACTTTGCAAACATTCATCATTTAAAAAGATGCAAAACTTCCATTTCGGGACTAAATGCACTATTTCGGGGTACCGAAATTGTGAAAATGGTATTGCAACAAAAGCAGCCATTCTATTACATTAGACCCAAAATCAATTTTCGGAGTGTTTAGGAGAACTTTGCAAACAGTCGACACGTAAAAGGATGCAAAACTTGTGTTTCAGGCGTGAATGCACTATTTCGGGGTACCTACGTTGCAAAAATTGTTTCGCAACAAACTATCCTTTCCACTCCATTAGACCCGAAATGAGGTTTAGGAGTTTTTTGGAGCATTTCTCAAACCTTCGACACGTAAAAAGATAAAAACTTGTGTTTTGGGGCCTAAATGCACAATTTTGGGACACCGAAGTGGCAAAAATGGTTTCAGAACAAAAGCGTCCATTTTACCCCATTAGACCCAAAATGATGTTCGGTAGTGTTTAGGAGCACTTTGCAAACATTCATCATTTAAAAAGAAGCAAAACTTCCATTTCGGGACTAAATGCACTATTTCGGGGTATCGAAATTGTGAAAATGGTTTTGCAACAAAAGCATCCATTCTATTACATTAGACCCAAAATGAAGTTTCAGAGTGTTTAGGAGACTTTGCAAACAGTCGACACGTAAAAGGATTCAAAACTTGTGTTTCAGGCGTGAATGCACTATTTCGGGGTACCTACATTGCAAAAATTGTTTCACCACAAACTATCCTTTCCACTCCATTAGACCCAAAATGAGGTTTTGGAGTGTTTAGGAGCATTTCTCAAACCTAAAACACGTAAAAAGATAAAAACTTGCGTTTCGGGGCCTAAATGCACAATTTTGGGACACCGAAGTGGCCAAAATGGTTTCGGAACAAAAGCATCCATTTTACCCCATTAGACCCAAAATGATGTTCGGTAGTGTTTAGGAGCACTTTGCAAACATTTATCATTTAAAAAGATGCAAAACTTCCATTTCGGGACTAAATGCACTATTTCGGGGTACCGAAATTGTGAAAATGGTTTTGCAACAAAAGCAGCCATTCTATTACATTAGACCCAAAATCAATTTTCGGAGTGTTTAGGAGAACTTTGCAAACAGTCGACACGTAAAAGGATGCAAAACTTGTGTTTCAGGCGTGAATGCACTATTTCGGGGTACCTACGTTGCAAAAATTGTTTCGCAACAAACTATCCTTTCCACTCCATTAGACCCAAAATAAGGTTTTGGAGTGTTTAGGAGCATTTCTCAAACCTTCAACACGTAAAAAGATAAAAACTTGCGTTTCGGGGCCTAAATGCACAATTTTGGGATACCGAAGTGGCGAAAATGGTTTCGGAACAAAAGCATCCATTCTACTCCATTAGACCCAAAATGATGTTTGGTAGTGTTTAGGAGCACTTTGCAAACATACATCATTTAAAAAGATGCAAAACTTCCATTTCGGGACTGAATGCACTAATTTGGGGTACCGAAATTGTGAAAATGGTTTTGCAACAAAAGCATCCATTCTATTACATTAGACCCAAAATGAAGTTTCGGTGTGTTTAGGAGAACTTTGCAAACAGTTGACACATAAAAGGATGCAAAACTTATGATTCAGGCGTGAATGCACTATTTCGGGGTACCTACATTGCAAAAATTGTTTCGCAACAAAATTATCCTTTCCACTCCATTAGACCCAAAATGAGGTTTAGGAGTGTTTAGGAGCATGTCTCAAACCTTCGACACGTAAAAAGATAAAAACTTGTGTTTCGGGACCTAAATGCACAATTTTGGGACACCGAAGTGGCCAAAATGGTTTCCGAACAAAAGCATCCATTTTACCCCATTAGAGCCAAAATGATGTTCGGTAGTGTTTAGGAGCACTTTGCAAACATTCATCATTTAAAAAGATGCAAAACTTCCATTTCGGGACTAAATGCACTATTTCAGGGTACCGAAATTGCGAAAATGGTTTTGCAACAAAAGCATCCATTCTATTACATTAGACCCAAAATGAAGTTTCGGAGTGTTTAGGAGAACTTTGCAAACAGTCGACACGTAAAAGGATGCAAAACTTGTGTTTCAGGCGTGAGTGCACTATTTCGGGGTACCTACGTTGCAAAAATTGTTTCGCAACAAATTATCCTTTCCACTCCATTAGACCCAAAATGAGGTTTAGGAGTGTTTAGGAGCATTTCTCAAACCTTCGACACGTAAAAAGATAAAAACTTGTGTTTCAGGTGTGAGTGCACTAATTCGGGGTACCTACGTTGCAAAATTTGTTTCGCAACAAATTATCCTTTCCACTCCATTAGACCCAAAATGAGGTTTAGGAGTGTTTAGGAGCATTTGTCAAACCTTCGACACGTAAAAAGATAAAATCTTGTGTTTCGGGGCCTAAATGCACAATTTTGGGACACCGAAGTGGCCAAAATGGTTTCGGAACAAAAGCATCCATTTCACCCCATTAGACCCAAAATGATGTTCGATAGTGTTTAGGAGCACTTTGCAAACATTCATCATTTAAAAAGATGCAAAACTTCCATTTCGGGACTAAATGCACTATTTCGGGGTACCGAAATTGTGAAAATGGTATTGCAACAAAAGCAGCCATTCTATTACATTAGACCCAAAATCAATTTTCGGAGTGTTTAGGAGAACTTTGCAAACAGTCGACACGTAAAAGGATGCAAAACTTGTGTTTCAGGCGTGAATGCACTATTTCGGGGTACCTACGTTGCAAAAATTGTTTCGCAACAAACTATCCTTTCCACTCCATTAGACCCGAAATGAGGTTTAGGAGTTTTTCGGAGCATTTCTCAAACCTTCGACACGTAAAAAGATAAAAACTTGTGTTTTGGGGCCTAAATGCACAATTTTGGGACACCGAAGTGGCAAAAATGGTTTCAGAACAAAAGCGTCCATTTTACCCCATTAGACCCAAAATGATGTTCGGTAGTGTTTAGGAGCACTTTGCAAACATTCATCATTTAAAAAGAAGCAAAACTTCCATTTCGGGACTAAATGCACTATTTCGGGGTATCGAAATTGTGAAAATGGTTTTGCAACAAAAGCATCCATTCTATTACATTAGACCCAAAATGAAGTTTCAGAGTGTTTAGGAGACTTTGCAAACAGTCGACACGTAAAAGGATTCAAAACTTGTGTTTCAGGCGTGAATGCACTATTTCGGGGTACCTACATTGCAAAAATTGTTTCACCACAAACTATCCTTTCCACTCCATTAGACCCAAAATGAGGTTTTGGAGTGTTTAGGAGCATTTCTCAAACCTAAAACACGTAAAAAGATAAAAACTTGCGTTTCGGGGCCTAAATGCACAATTTTGGGACACCGAAGTGGCCAAAATGGTTTCGGAACAAAAGCATCCATTTTACCCCATTAGACCCAAAATGATGTTCGGTAGTGTTTAGGAGCACTTTGCAAACATTTATCATTTAAAAAGATGCAAAACTTCCATTTCGGGACTAAATGCACTATTTCGGGGTACCGAAATTGTGAAAATGGTTTTGCAACAAAAGCAGCCATTCTATTACATTAGACCCAAAATCAATTTTCGGAGTGTTTAGGAGAACTTTGCAAACAGTCGACACGTAAAAGGATGCAAAACTTGTGTTTCAGGCGTGAATGCACTATTTCGGGGTACCTACGTTGCAAAAATTGTTTCGCAACAAACTATCCTTTCCACTCCATTAGACCCTAAATAAGGTCTTGGAGTGTTTAGGAGCATTTCTCAAACCTTCAACACGTAAAAAGATAAAAACTTGCGTTTCGGGGCCTAAATGCACAATTTTGGGATACCGAAGTGGCGAAAATGGTTTCGGAACAAAAGCATCCATTCTACTCCATTAGACCCAAAATGATGTTTGGTAGTGTTTAGGAGCACTTTGCAAACATACATCATTTAAAAAGATGCAAAACTTCCATTTCGGGACTGAATGCACTATTTTGGGGTACCGAAATTGTGAAAATGGTTTTGCAACAAAAGCATCCATTCTATTACATTAGACCCAAAATGAAGTTTCGGAGTGTTTAGGAGAACTTTGCAAACAGTTGACACATAAAAGGATGCAAAACTTATGATTCAGGCGTGAATGCACTATTTCGGGGTACCTACATTGCAAAAATTGTTTCGCAACAAAATTATCCTTTCCACTCCATTAGACCCAAAATGAGGTTTAGGAGTGTTTAGGAGCATGTCTCAAACCTTCGACACGTAAAAAGATAAAAACTTGTGTTTCGGGGCCTAAATGCACAATTTTGGGACACCGAAGTGGCCAAAATGGTTTCCGAAGAAAAGCATCCATTTTACCCCATTAGAGCCAAAATGATGTTCGGTAGTGTTTAGGAGCACTTTGCAAACATTCATCATTTAAAAAGATGGAAAACTTCCATTTCGGGACTAAATGCACTATTTCAGGGTACCGAAATTGCGAAAATGGTTTTGCAACAAAAGCATCCATTCTATTACATTAGACCCAAAATGAAGTTTCGGAGTGTTTAGGAGAACTTTGCAAACAGTCGACACGTAAAAGGATGCAAAACTTGTGTTTCAGGCGTGAGTGCACTATTTCGGGGTACCTACGTTGCAAAAATTGTTTCGCAACAAATTATCCTTTCCACTCCATTAGACCCAAAATGAGGTTTAGGAGTGTTTAGGAGCATTTCTCAAACCTTCGACACGTAAAAAGATAAAAACTTGTGTTTCAGGCGTGAGTGCACTAATTCGGGGTACCTACGCTGCAAAATTTGTTTCGCAACAAATTATCCTTTCCACTCCATTAGACCCAAAATGAGGTTTAGGAGTGTTTAGGAGCATTTCTCAAACCTTCGACACGTAAAAAGATAAAATCTTGTGTTTCGGGGCCTAAATGCACAATTTTGGGACACCGAAGTGGCCAAAATGGTTTCGGAACAAAAGCATCCATTTCACCCCATTAGACCCAAAATGATGTTCGGTAGTGTTTAGGAGCACTTTGCAAACATTCATCATTTAAAAAGATGCAAAACTTCCATTTCGGGACTAAATGCACTATTTCGGGGTACCGAAATTGTGAAAATGGTATTGCAACAAAAGCAGCCATTCTATTACATTAGACCCAAAATCAATTTTCGGAGTGTTTAGGAGAACTTTGCAAACAGTCGACACGTAAATGGATGCAAAACTTGTGTTTCAGGCGTGAATGCACTATTTCGGGGTACCTACGTTGCAAAAATTGTTTCGCAACAAACTATCCTTTCCACTCCATTAGACCCGAAATGAGGTTTAGGAGTTTTTCGGAGCATTTCTCAAACCTTCGACACGTAAAAAGATAAAAACTTGTGTTTTGGGGCCTAAATGCACAATTTTGGGACACCGAAGTGGCAAAAATGGTTTCAGAACAAAAGCGTCCATTTTACCCCATTAGACCCAAAATGATGTTCGGTAGTGTTTAGGAGCACTTTGCAAACATTCATCATTTAAAAAGAAGCAAAACTTCCATTTCGGGACTAAATGCACTATTTCGGGGTACCGAAATTGTGAAAATGGTTTTGCAACAAAAGCATCCATTCTATTACATTAGACCCAAAATGAAGTTTCGGAGTGTTTAGGAGACTTTGCAAACAGTCGACACGTAAAAGGATGCAAAACTTGTGTTTCAGGCGTGAATGCACTATTTCGGGGTACCTACATTGCAAAAATTGTTTCGCCACAAACTATCCTTTCCACTCCATTAGACCCAAAATGAGGTTTTGGAGTGTTTAGGAGCATTTCTCAAACCTAAAACACGTAAAAAGATAAAAACTTGCGTTTCGGGGCCTAAATGCACAATTTTGGGACACCGAAGTGGCGAAAATGGTTTCGGAACAAAAGCATCCATTTTACCCCATTAGACCCAAAATGATGTTCGGTAGTGTTTAGGAGCACTTTGCAAACATTTATCATTCAAAAAGATGCAAAACTTCCATTTCGGGACTAAATGCACTATTTTGGGGTACCGAAATTGTGAAAATGGTTTTGCAACAAAAGCAGCCATTCTATTACATTAGACCCAAAATCAATTTTCGGAGTGTTTAGGAGAACTTTGCAAACAGTCGACACGTAAAAGGATGCAAAACTTGTGTTTCAGGCGTGAATGCACTATTTCGGGGTACCTACGTTGCAAAAATTGTTTCGCAACAAACTATCCTTTCCACTCCATTAGACCCGAAATGAGGTTTAGGAGTTTTTCGGAGCATTTCTCAAACCTTCGACACGTAAAAAGATAAAAACTTGTGTTTTGGGGCCTAAATGCACAATTTTGGGACACCGAAGTGGCAAAAATGGTTTCAGAACAAAAGCGTCCATTTTACCCCATTAGACCCAAAATGATGTTCGGTAGTGTTTAGGAGCACTTTGCAAACATTCATCATTTAAAAAGAAGCAAAACTTCCATTTCGGGACTAAATGCACTATTTCGGGGTACCGAAATTGTGAAAATGGTTTTGCAACAAAAGCATCCATTCTATTACATTAGACCCAAAATGAAGTTTCGGAGTGTTTAGGAGAACTTTGCAAACAGTCGACACGTAAAAGGATGCAAAACTTGTGTTTCAGGCGTGAGTGCACTATTTCGGGGTACCTACGTTGCAAAATTTGTTTCCCAACCAATTATCCTTTCCACTCCATTAGACCCAAAATGAGGTTTAGGAGTGTTTAGGAGCATGTCTCAAACCTTCGACACGTAAAAAGATAAAAACTTGTGTTTCGGGGCCTAAATGCACAATTTTGGGACACCGAAGTGGCCAAAATGGTTTCGGAACAAAAGCATCCATTTTACCCCATTAGAGCCAAAATGATGTTCGGTAGTGTTTAGGAGCACTTTGCAAACATTCATCATTTAAAAAGATGCAAAACTTCCATTTCGGGACTAAATGCACTATTTCGGGGTACCGAAATTGCGAAAATGGTTTTGCAACAAAAGCATCCATTCTATTACATTAGACCCAAAATGAAGTTTCGGAGTGTCTAGGAGAACTTTGCAAACAGTGGACACGTAAAAGGATGCAAAACTTGTGTTTCAGGCGTGAGTGCACTATTTCGGGGTACCTACGTTGCAAAAATTGTTTCGCAACAAATTATCCTTTCCACTCCATTAGACCCAAAATGAGGTTTAGGAGTGTTTAGGAGCATTTCTCAAACCTTCGACACGTAAAAAGATAAAAACTTGTGTTTCAGGCGTGAGTGCACTATTTCGGGGTACCTACGTTGCAAAATTTGTTTCGCAACAAATTATCCTTTCCACTCCATTAGACCCAAAATGAGGTTTAGGAGTGTTTAGGAGCATTTCTCAAACCTTCGACACGTAAAAAGATAAAATCTTGTGTTTCGGGGCCTAAATGCACAATTTTGGGACACCGAAGTGGCCAAAATGGTTTCGGAACAAAAGCATCCATTTCACCCCATTAGACCCAAAATGATGTTCGGTAGTGTTTAGGAGCACTTTGCAAACATTCATCATTTAAAAAGAAGCAAAACTTCCATTTCGGGACTAAATGCACTATTTCGGGGTACCGAAATTGTGAAAATGGTATTGCAACAAAAGCAGCCATTCTATTACATTAGACCCAAAATCAATTTTCGGAGTGTTTAGGAGAACTTTGCAAACAGTCGACATGTAAAAGGATGCAAAACTTATGTTTCAGGCGTGAATGCACTATTTCGGGGTACCTACGTTGCAAAAATTGTTTCGCAACAAACTATCCTTTCCACTCCATTAGACCCAAAATGAGGTTTAGGAGTTTTTTGGAGCATTTCTCAAACCTTCGACACGTAAAAAGATAAAAACTTGTGTTTTGGGGCCTAAATGCACAATTTTGGGACACCGAAGTGGCAAAAATGGTTTCAGAACAAAAGCGTCCATTTTACCCCATTAGACCCAAAATGATGTTCGGTAGTGTTTAGGAGCACTTTGCAAACATTCATCATTTAAAAAGAAGCAAAACTTCCATTTCGGGACTAAATGCACTATTTCGGGGTACCGAAATTGTGAAAATGGTTTTGCAACAAAAGCATCCATTCTATTACATTAGACCCAAAATGAAGTTTCGGAGTGTTTAGGAGAACTTTGCAAACAGTCGACACGTAAAAGGATGCAAAACTTGTGTTTCAAGCGTGAATGCACAATTTCGGGGTACCTACGTTGAAAAATTTGTTTCGCTACAAATTATCCTTTCCACTCCATTAGACCCAAAATGAGGTTTAGGTGTGTTTAGGAGCATTTCTCAAACCTTCGACACGTAAAAAGATAAAAACTTGTGTTTCGGGGCATAAATGCACAATTTTGGGACACCGAAGTGGCCAAAATGGTTTCGGAACAAAAGCATCCATTTTACGCCATTAGACCCAAAATGATGTTCGGTAGTGTTTAGGAGCACTTTGCAAACATTCATCATTTAAAAAGATGCAAAACTTCCATTTCGGGACTAAATTCACTATTTCGAGGTACCGAAATTGCGAAAATGGTTTTGCAACAAAAGCATCCATTCTATTACATTAGACCCAAAATGAAGTTTCGGAGTGTTTAGGAGAACTTTGCAAACAGTCGACACGTAAAAGGATGCAAAACTTGTGTTTCAAGCGTGAATGCACAATTTCGGGGTACCTACGTTGAAAACTTTGTTTCGCTACAAATTATCCTTTCCACTCCATTAGACCCAAAATGAGGTTTAGGTGTGTTTAGGAGCATTTCTCAAACCTTCGACACGTAAAAAGATAAAAACTTGTGTTTCGGGGCCTAAATGCACAATTTTGGGACACCGAAGTGGCCAAAATGGTTTCGGAACAAAAGCATCCATTTTACCCCATTAGACCCAAAATGATGTTCGGTAGTGTTTAGGAGCACTTTGCAAACATTCATCATTTAAAAAGAAGCAAAACTTCCATTTCGGGACTAAATGCACTATTTCGGGGTACCGAAATTGTGAAAATGGTTTTGCAACAAAAGCATCCATTCTATTAAATTGGACCCAAAATGAAGTTTCGGAGTGTTTAGGAGAACTTTGCAAACAGTCGACACGTAAAAGGATGCAAAACTTGTGTTTCAGGCGTGAATGCACTATTTCGGGGTACCTACGTTGCAAAATTTGTTTCGCAACAAATTATCATTTCCACTCCATTAGACCCAAAATGAGGTTTAGGAGTGTTTAGGAGCATTTCTCAAACCTTCGACACGTAAAAAGATAAAAACTTGTGTTTCAGGGCCTAAATGCACAATTTTGGGACACCGAAGTGGCCAAAATGGTTTCGGAACAAAAGCATCCAATTTACCCCATTAGACCCAAAATGATGTTCGGTAGTGTTTAGGAGCACTTTGCAAAGATTCATCATTTAAAAACAAGCAAAACTTCCATTTCGGGACTAAATGCACTATTTCGGGGTACCGAAATTGCGAAAATGGTTTTGCAACAAAACCATCCATTCTATTACATTAGACCCAAAATGATGTTCGGTAGTGTTTAGGAGCACTTTGCAAACATTTATCATTTAAAAAGATGCAAAACTTCCATTTCGGGACTGAATGCACTATTTTGGGGTACCGAAATTGTGAAAATGGTTTTGCAACAAAAGCATCCATTCTATTACATTAGACCCAAAATGAAGTTTCGGAGTGTTTAGGAGAACTTTGCAAACAGTTGACACATAAAAGGATGCCAAACTTATGATTCAGGCGTGAATGCACTATTTCGGGGTACCTACATTGCAAAAATTGTTTCGCAACAAAATTATCCTTTCCACTCCATTAGACCCAAAATGAGGTTTAGGAGTGTTTAGGAGCATGTCTCAAACCTTCGACACGTAAAAAGATAAAAACTTGTGTTTCGGGGCCTAAATGCACAATTTTGGGACACCGAAGTGGCCAAAATGGTTTCGGAACAAAAGCATCCATTTTACCCCATTAGAGCCAAACTGATGTTCGGTAGTGTTTAGGAGCACTTTGCAAACATTCATCATTTAAAAAGATGCAAAACTTCCATTTCGGGACTAAATGCACTATTTCAGGGTACCGAAATTGCGAAAATGGTTTTGCAACAAAAGCATCCATTCTATTACATTAGACCCAAAATGAAGTTTCGGAGTGTTTAGGAGAACTTTGCAAACAGTCGACACGTAAAAGGATGCAAAACTTGTGTTTCAGGCGTGAGTGCACTATTTCGGGGTACCTACGTTGCAAAATTTGTTTCGCAACAAATTATCCTTTCCACTCCATTAGACCCAAAATGAGGTTTAGGAGTGTTTAGGAGCATTTCTCAAACCTTCGACACGTAAAAAGATAAAAACTTGTGTTTCGGGGCCTAAATGCACAATTTTGGGACACCGAAGTGGCCAAAATGGTTTCGGAACAAAAGCATCCATTTTACCCCATTAGACCCAAAATGATGTTCGGTAGTGTTTAGGAGCACTTTGCAAACATTCATCATTTAAAAAGATGCAAAACTTCCATTTCGGGACTAAATGCACTATTTCGGGGTACCGAAATTGTGAAAATGGTTTTGCAACAAAAGCAGCCATTCTATTACATTAGACCCAAAATCAATTTTCGGAGTGTTTAGGAGAACTTTTCAAATAGTCGACACGTAAAAGGATGCAAAACTTGTGTTTCAGGCGTGAATGCACTATTTCGGGGTACCTACATTGCAAAAATTGTTTTGCAACAAACTATCCTTTCCACTCCATTAGACCCAAAATGAGGTTTAGGAGTTTTTCGGAGCATTTCTCAAACCTTCGACACGTAAAAAGATAAAAACTTGTGTTTTGGGGCCTAAATGCACAATTTTGGGACACCGAAGTGGCGAAAATGGTTTCAGAACAAAAGCGTCCATTTTACCCCATTAGACCCAAAATGATGTTCGGTAGTGTTTAGGAGCACTTTGCAAACATTCATCATTTAAAAAGAAGCAAAACTTCCATTTCGAGACTAAATGCACTATTTCGGGGTACCGAAATTGTGAAAATGGTTTTGCAACAAAAGCAGCCATTCTATTACATTAGACCCAAAATGAAGTTTCGGAGTGTTTATGAGAACTTTGCAAACAGTTGACACGTAAAAGGATGCAAAACTTGTGTTTCAGGCGTGAATGCACTATTTCGGGGTACCGACGTTGCAAAAATTGTTTCGCAACAAAATTATCCTTTCCACTCCATTAGACCCAAAATGAGGTTTAGGAGTGTTTAGGAGCATTTCTCAAACCTTCGACACGTAAAAAGATAAAAACTTGTGTTTCGGGGCCTAAATGCACAATTTTGGGACACCGAAGTGGCCAAAATGGTTTCGGGACAAAAGCATCCATTTTACCCCAATAGACCCAAAATGATGTTCGGTAGTGTTTAGGAGCACTTTGCAAACATTCATCATTTAAAAAGATGCAAAACTTCCATTTCGGGACTAAATGCACTATTTTGGGGTACCGAAATTGCGAAAATGGTTTTGCAACAAAAGCATCCATTCTATTACATTAGACCCAAAATGAAGTTTCGGAGTGTTTAGGAGAAGTTTGCAAACAGTTGACACGTAAAAGGATGCAAAACTTATGATTCAGGCGTGAATGCACTATTTCGGGGTACCTACGTTGCAAAAATTGTTTCGCAACAAAACTATCCTTTCCACTCCATTAGACCCAAAATGAGGTTTTGGAGTGTTTAGGAGCATTTCTCAAACCTTCAACACGTAAAAAGATAAAAACTTGCGTTTCAGGGCCTAAATGCACAATTTTGGGATACCAAAGTGGCGAAAATGGTTTCGGAACAAAAGCATCCATTCTACTCCATTAGACCCAAAATGATGTTCGGTAGTGTTTAGGAGCACTTTGCAAACATTCATCATTTAAAAAAATGGAAAACTTCCATTTCGGGACTAAATGCACTATTTCGGGGTACCGAAATTGTGAAAATGGTTTTGCAACAAAAGCATCCATTCTATTACATTTGACCCAAAATCAAGTTTGGGAGTGTTTAGGAGAACTTTGCAAACAGTCGACACGTAAAAGGATGCAAAACTTGTGTTTCAGGCGTGAATGCACTATTTCGGGGTACCTACGTTGCAAAAATTGTTTCGCAACAAATTATCCTTTCCACTCCATTAGACCCAAAATGAGGTTTTGGAGTGTTTAGGAGCATTTCTCAAACCTTCGACACGTAAAAAGCTAAAAACTTGTGTTTCGGGGCCTAAATGCACAATTTTGGGATACCGAAGTGGCGAAAATGGTTTCGGAACAAAAGCATCCATTCTACTCCATTAGACCCAAAATGATGTTCTGTAGTGTTTAGGAGCACTTTGCAAACATTCATCATTTAGAAAGATGCAAAACTTCCATTTCGGGACTAAATGCACTATTTCGGGGTACCGAAATTGTGAAAATGGTTTTGCAACAAAAGCATCCATTCTATTACATTAGACCCAAAATTAATTTTCGGAGTGTTTAGGAGAACTTTGCAAACTGTCGACACGTAAAAGGATGCAAAACTTGTGTTTCAGGCGTGAATGCACTATTTCGGGGTACCGACGTTGCAAAAATTGTTTCGCAACAAATTATCCTTTCCACTCCATTAGACCCAAAATGAGGTTTAGGAGTGTTTAGGAGCATTTCTCAAACCTTCGACACGTAAAAAGATAAAAACTTGTGTTTCGGGGCCTAAATGCACAAATTTGGGATACCGAAGTGGCGAAAATGGTTTCGGAACAAAAGCATCCATTCTACTCCATTAGACCCAAAATGATATTCGGTAGTGTTTAGGAGAACTTTGCAAACATTCATCATTTAAAAAGATGCAAAACTTCCATTTCGGGACTAAAAGCACTATTTCGAGGTACCAAAGTTGCGAAAATGGTTTTGCAACAAAAGCATTCATTCTATTACATTAGACCCAAAATGAAGTTTGGGAGTGTTTAGGAGAACTTTGCTAATAGTCGACACGTAAAAAGATGCAAAACTTGTGTTTCAGGCGTGAATGCACTATTTCGGGGTACCTACGTTGCATAAATTGTTTCGCAACAAACTATCCTTTCCACTCCATTAGACCCAAAATGAGGTTTAGGAGTGTTTAGGAGCATTTCTCAAACCTTCAACACATAAAAAGATAAAAACTTGTGTTTCGGGGCCTAAATGCACAATTTTGGGACACCGAAGTGGAGAAAATGGTTTCGGAACAAAAGCATCCATTCTACTCCATTGGACCCAAAATGATGTTGAGTAGTGTTTAGGAGCACTTTGCAAACATTCATCATTTAAAAAGATGCAAAACTTCCATTTCGGGACTGAATGCACTATTTTGGGGTACCGAAGTTGCGAAAATGGTTTTACAACAAAAGTAACCATTCTATTACATTAGACCCAAAACGAAGTTTCGGAGTGTTTAGGAGAACTTTGCTAATAGTCGACACATAAAAAGATGCAAAACTTGTGTTTCAGGTGTGAATGCACTATTTCGGGGTACCTACGTTGCAAAAATTGTTTCGCAACAAACTATCCTTTCCACTCCATTAGGCCCAAAATGAGGTTTAGGAGTGTTTAGGATCATTTCTCAAACCTTCAACACGTAAAAAGATAAAAACTTGTGTTTCGGTGCCTAAATGCACAATTTTGGGATACCGAAGTGGCGAAAATGGTTTCGAAACAATAGCATCCATTCTACTCCATTAGACCCAAAATGATGTTCGGTATTGTTTAGGAGCACTTTGCAAACATTCATCATTTTAAAAGATGCAAAACTTCCATTTCGGGACTGAATGCACTATTTCGCGGTACCAAAGTTGCGAAAATGGTTTTGCAACAAAAGCATCCATTCTATTACATTAGACCCAAAATGAAGTTTCGGAGTGTTTAGGAGAACTTTGCAAACAGTCGACACGTAAAAGGATGCAAAACTTATGATTCAGGCATGAATGCACTATTTCGGGGTACCGATGTTGCAAAAATTGTTTCGCAACAAAATTATCCTTTCCACTCCATTAGACCCAAAATGAGGTTTAGGAGTATTTAGGAGCATTTCTCAAACCTTCGACACGTAAAAAGATAAAAACTTGTGTTTCGGGGCCTAAATGCACAATTTTGGGATACCGAAGTGGCGAAAATGGTTTCGGAACAAAAGCATCCATTTTACCCAATTAGACCCAAAATGATGTTCGGTAGTGTTTAGGAGCATTTTGCAAACATTCACCATTTAAAAAGATGCAAAACTTCCATTTCGGGACTGAATGCACTATTTCGGGGTACCGAAATTGCGAAAATGATTTTGCAACAAAAGCATCCATTCTATTACATTAGACCCAAAATGAAGATTGGGTGGGTTTAGGAGAACTTTGCAAACATTCGACACGTAAAAAGATGCAAAACTTGTGTTTCAGGCGTGAATGCACTATTTTGGGGTACCTACGTTGCAAAAATTGTTTCGCAACAAAATTATCCTTTCCACTCCATTAGACCCAAAATGAGGTTTAAGAGTGTTTAGGAGCATTTCTCAAACCTTCGACACGTAAAAAGATAAAAACTTGTGTTTCGGGGCCGAAATGCACAATTTTGGGGCACCGAAGTGGCGAAAATGGTTTCGCAACAAAAGCATCCATTTTACCCCATTAGACCCAAAATGATGTTCGGTAGTGTTTAGGAGCATTTTGCAAACATTCATCATTTAAAAGGATGCAAAACTTCCATTTCGGGAATAAATGCACTATTTCGGGGTACCGAAATTGCGAAAATGGTTTTGCAACAAAAGCATCCATTCTATTACATTAGACCCAAAATGAAGATTCGGAGTGTTTAGGAGAACTTTGCAAACAGTCGACACGTAAAAGGATGCAAAACTTGTGTTTCATGCGTGAATGCACTATTTCGGGGTACCTACATTGCAAAAAAAGTTTCGCAACAAATTATCCTTTCCACTCCATTAGACCCAAAATGAGGTTTAGGAGTGTTTAGGAGCATTTCTCAAACCTTCGACTCGTAAAAAGATAAAAACTTGTGTTTCGGGGCCTAAATGCACAATTTTGGGATACCGAAGTGGCGAAAATGGTTTCAGAACAAAAGCATCCATTTTACCCCATTAGACCCTAAATGATGTTCGGTAGTGTTTAGGAGCACTTTGCAAACATTCATCATTTAAAAAGATGCAAAACTTCCATTACGGGACTAAATGCACTATTTCGGGGTACAGAAATTGCGAAAATGGTTTTGCAACAAAAGCATCCATTCTATTACATTAGACCCAAAATGAAGTTTCGGAGTGTTTAGGAGAACTTTGCAAACAGTCGACTTGTAAAAGGATGCGAAACTTGTGTTTCAGGCGTGAATGCACTATTTCGGGGTACCGACGTTGCAAAAATTGTTTCGCAACAAAATTATCCTTTCCACTCCATTAGACCCAAAATGAGGTTTAGGAGGGTTTAGGAGCATTTCTCAAACCTTCGACACGTAAAAAGATAAAAACTTGTGTTTCGGGGCCTAAATGCACAATTTTGGGATACCGAAGTGGCAAAAATGGTTTCGGAACAAAAGCATCCATTCTACTCTATTAGACCCAAAATGATGTTCGGTAGTGCTTAGGGGCACTTTGCAAACATTATGTAAAAGATGCAAAACTTCCATTTCGGGACTGAATGCACTATTTCAGGGTACCGAAGTAGCGCAAAAGGTTTCGAAATAAAATCATCCTTTCTACTCCATTAGACCCAAAATGATGTTTACGAGTGTTTAGGAGCAGTTCTCAAACCTTCGACACGTAAAAAGATAAAAACTTGTGTTTCGGTGCCTAAATGCACAATTTTGGGATACCGAAGTGGCGAAAATGGCTTCGGAACAAATGCTTCCATTCTACTCCATTAGACCCAAAATGATGTTCGGTAGTGTTTAGGAGCACTTTGCAATCATTCATCATTTAAAAAGATGCAAAACTTCCATTTCGGGACTGAATGCACTATTTTGCGGTACCAAAGTTGCGAAAATGGTTTTGCAACAAAAGCATCCATTCTATTGCATTAGACCCAAAATCAAGTTTTGGAGTGTTTAGGAGAACTTTGCAAACAGTCGACACGTAAAAGGATGCAAAACTTCCATTTCGGGACTGAATGCACTATTTCGGGGTACCGATGTTGCAAAAATTGTTTCGCTACAAATTATCCTTTCCACTCCATTAGACCCAAAATGAGGTTTTGGAGTGTTTAGGAGCATTTCTCAAACCTTCGACACATAAAAAGATAAAAACTTGTGTTTCGGGGCCTCAATGAACAATTTTGGGATACCGAATTGGCGAAAATGGTTTCAGAACAAAAGCATCCATTTTACCCCATTAGACCCAAAATGATGTTCGGTAGTGTTTAGGAGCACTTTGTAAACATTCATCATTTAGAAAGATGCAAAACTTCCATTTCGGGACTAAATGCACTATTTCGGGGTACCGAAATTGCGAAAATGGTTTTGCAACAAAAGCATCCATTCTATTACATTAGACCCAAAATGAAGTTTCGGAGTGTTTAGGAGAACTTTGCAAACAGTCGACACGTAAAAGGTTGCAAAACTTGTGTTTCAGGTGTGAATGCACTATTTCGGGGTACCTACGTTGCAAAAATTGTTTCGCAACAAATTATCCTTTCCACTCCATTAGACCCAAAATGAGGTTTATGAGTGTTTCGGAGCATTTCTCAAATCTTCGACATGTACAAAGATAAAAACTTGTGTTTCGGGGCCTAAATGCACAATTTTGGGACACCGAAGTGGCGAAAATGGTTTCGGAACAAAAGCATCCATTTTACCCCATTAGACCCAAAACGATGTTCGGTAGTGTTTAGGAGCACTTTGCAAACATTCATCATTTAAAAAGATGCAAAACTTCCATTTCGGGACTAAATGCACTATTTCGGGGTACCGAAATTGCGAAAATGGTTTTGCAACAAAAGCATCCATTCTATTACATTAGACCCAAAATGAAGTTTCGGAGTGTTTAGGAGAACTTTGTAAACAGTCGACACGTAAAAGTTTGCAAAACTTGTGTTTCAGGCGTGAATGCACTATTTCGGGGTACCTACGTTGCAAAAATTGTTTCGCAACAAATTATCCTTTCCACTCCATTAGACCCAAAATGATGTTTAGGAGTGTTTAGGAGCATTTCTCAAACCTTCGACACGTAAAAAAATAAAAACTTGTGTTTCGGGGCCTAAATGCACAATTTTGGGATACCGAAGCGGCGAAAATGGTTTCGGAACAAAAGCATCCATTCTACTCCATTAGACCCAAAATGATGTTCGCTAGTGTTTAGGAGCACTTTGCATACATTCATTATTTAAAAAGATGCAAAACTTCCATTTCGGGACTGAATTCACTATTTCGGGGTACCGAAGTTGCGAAAATGGTTTTGCAACAAAAGCATCTATTCTATTACATTAGACCTAAAATGAAGTTTGGGAGGGTTTAGGTGAACTTTGCAAACAGTCGACATCTAAAAAGATGCAAAACTTGTGTTTCAGGCGTGAATGCACTATTTCGGGGTACCGACGTTGCAAAAATTGTTTCGCAACAAATTTATCCTTTCCACTCCATTAGACCCAAAATGAGGTTTAAGAGTGTTTAGGAGCATTTCTCAAACCTTCGACACCTAAAAAGATAAAAACTTGTGTTTCGGGGCCTAAATGCACAATTTTGGGACACCGAAGTGGCGAAAATGGTTTCGGAACAAAAGCATCCATTTTACCCCATTAGACCCAAAATGATGTTCGGTAGTGTTTAGGAGCACCTTGCAAACATTCATCATTTAAAAAGATGCAAAACTTCCATTTCGGGAATAAATGCACTATTTCGGGGTACCGAAATTGCGAAAATGGTTTTGCAACAAAAGCATCCATTCTATTACATTAGACCCAAAATGAAGTTTCGGAGTGTTTAGGAGAACTTTGCAAACAGTCGACACGTAAAAGGATGCAAAACTTGTGTTTCAGGCGTGAATGCACTATTTCGGGGTACCTACGTTGCAAAAATTGTTTCGCAACAAATTATCCTTTCGACTCAATTAGACCCAAAATGAGGTTTAGGAGTGTTTAGGAGCATTTCTCAAACCTTCGACACGTAAAAAGATAAAAACTTGTGTTTCGGTTCCTAAATGCACAATTTTGGGATACCGAAGTGGTGAAAAAGGTTTCGGAACAAAAGCATTCATTCTACCCCATTAGACCCAAAATGATGTTCGGTAGTGTTTAGGAGCACTTTGCAAACATTCATCATTTAAAAAGATGCAAAACTTCCATTTCGGGACTGAATGCACTATTTCGGGGTACCGAAGTTGCGAAAATGGTTTTGCAACAAAAGCATCCATTCTATTACATTAGACCCAAAATGAAGTTTGGGAGTGTTTAGGAGAACTTCGCAAACAGTCGACACGTAAAAGGATGCAAAACTTATGATTCAGGTGTGAATGCACTATTTCGGGGTACCGACGTTGCAAAAATTGTTTCGCAACAAAATTATCCTTTCCACTCCATTAGACCCAAAATGAGGTATAGTAGTGTTTCGGAGCATTTCTCAAATCTTCGACATGTAAAAAGATAAAAACTTGTGTTTCGGCGCCTAAATGCACAATTTTGGGACACCGAAGTGGCGAAAATGGTTTCGGAACAAAAGCATCCATTTTACCCCATTAGACCCAAAATGATGTTCGGTAGCGTTTAGGAGCACTTTGCAAACATTCATCATTTAAAAAGATGCAAAACTTCCATTTCGGGACTAAATGCACGATTTCGGGGTACCGAAACTGCGAAAATGGTTTTGCAACAAAAGCATCCATTTTATTACATTAGACCCAAAATGAAGTTTCGGAGTGTTTAGGAGAACTTTGTAAACAGTCGACACGTAAAAGGATGCAAAACTTGTGTTTCAAGCGTGAATGCACTATTTCGGGGTACCTACGTTGCAAAAATTGTTTCGCAACAAATTATCCTTTCCACTCCATTAGACCCAAAATGATGTTTAGGAGTGTTTAGGAGCATTTCTCAAACCTTCGACACGTAAAAAAATAAAAACTTGTGTTTCGGGGCCTAAATGCACAATTTTGGGATACCGAAGCGGCGAAAATGGTTTCGGAACAAAAGCATCCATTCTACTCCATTAGACCCAAAATGATGTTCGCTAGTGTTTAGGAGCACTTTGCATACATTCATTATTTAAAAAGATGCAAAACTTCCATTTCGGGACTGAATTCACTATTTCGGGGTACCGAAGTTGCGAAAATGGTTTTGGAACAAAAGCATCTATTCTATTATTTTAGACCTAAAATGAAGTTTGGGAGGGTTTAGGAGAACTTTGCAAACAGTCGACACGTAAAAAGATGCAAAACTTATGTTTCAGGCGTGAATGCACTATTTCGGGGTACCGACGTTGCAAAAATTGTTTCGCAACAAATTTATCCTTTCCACTCCATTAGACCCAAAATGTGGTTTAAGAGTGTTTAGGAGCATTTCTCAAACCTTCGACACGTAAAAAGATAAAAACTTGTGTTTCGGGGCCTAAATGCACAATTTTGGGACACCGAAGTGGCGAAAATGGTTTCGGAACAAAAGCATCCATTTTACCCCATTAGACCCAAAATGATGTTCGGTAGTGTTTAGGAGCACCTTGCAAACATTCATCATTTAAAAAGATGCAAAACTTCCATTTCGGGAATAAATGCACTATTTCGGGGTACCGAAATTGCGAAAATGGTTTTGCAACAAAAGCATCCATTCTATTACATTAGACCCAAAATGAAGTTTCGGAGTGTTTAGGAGAACTTTGCAAACAGTCGACACGTAAAAGGATGCAAAACTTGTGTTTCAGGCGTGAATGCACTATTTTGGGGTACCTACGTTGCAAAAATTGTTTCGCAATAAATTATCCTTTCGACTCAATTAGACCCAAAATGAGGTTTAGGAGTGTTTAGGAGCATTTCTCAAACCTTCGACACGTAAAAAGATAAAAACTTGTGTTTCGGTTCCTAAATGCACAATTTTGGGATACCGAAGTGGTGAAAAAGGTTTCGGAACAAAAGCATCCATCCTACCCCATTAGACCCAAAGTGATGTTCGGTAGTGTTTAGGAGCACTTTGCAAACATTCATCATTTAAAAAGATGCAAAACTTCCATTTCGGGACTGAATGCACTATTTCGGGGTACCGAAGTTGCGAAAATGGTTTTGCAACAACACATCCATTCTATTACATTAGACCCAAAATGAAGTTTGGGAGTGTTTAGGAGAACTTCGCAAACAGTCGACACGTAAAAGGATGCAAAACTTATGATTCAGGCGTGAATGCACTATTTCGGGGTACCGACGTTGCAAAAATTGTTTCGCAACAAAATTATCCTTTCCACTCCATTAGACCCAAAATGAGGTTTAGGAGTGTTTCGGAGCATTTCTCAAATCTTCGACATGTAAAAAGATAAAAACTTGTGTTTCGGGGCCTAAATGCACAATTTTGGGACACCGAAGTGGCGAAAATGGTTTCGGAACAAAAGCATCTATTTTACCCCATTAGACCCAAAATGATGTTCGGTAGCGTTTAGGAGCACTTTGCAAACAATCATCATTTAAAACGATGCAAAACTTCCATTTCGGGACTAAATGCACTATTTCGGGGTACCGAAATTGCGAAAATGGTTTTGCAACAAAAGCATCCATTCTATTACATTAGACCCAAAATGAAGTTTCGGAGTGTTTAGGAGAACTTTGTAAACAGTCGACACGTAAAAGGATGCAAAACTTGTGTTTCAAGCGTGAATGCACTATTTCGGGGTACCTACGTTGCAAAAATTGTTTCGCAACAAATTATCCTTTCCACTCCATTAGACCCAAAATGATGTTTAGGAGTGTTTAGGAGCATTTCTCAAACCTTCGACACGTAAAAAAATAAAAACTTGTGTCTCGGGGCCTAAATGCACAATTTTGGGACACCGAAGTGGCCAAAATGGTTTCAGAACAAAAGCATCCATTCTACTCCATTAGACCCAAAATGATGTTCGGTAGTGTTTAGTATAACGTTGCAAACATTCATCATTTAAAAAGATGCCAAACTTCCATTTCGGGAATAAATGCACTATTTCGGGGTACCGAAATTGCGAAAATGGTTTTGCAACAAAAGCATCCATTCTATTACATTAGACCCAAAATGAAGTTTCGGAGTGTTTAGGAGAACTTTGCAAACAGTCGACACGTAAAAGGATGCAAAACTTGTGTTTCAGGCGTGAATGCACTATTTCGGGGTACCTATGTTGCAAAAATTGTTTCGCAACAAATTATCCTTTCGACTCAATTAGACCCAAAATGAGGTTTAGGAGTGTTTCGGAGCATTTCTCAAATCTTCAACATGTAAAAAGATAAAAACTTGTGTTTCGGGGCCTAAATGCACAATTTTGGGACACCAAAGTGGCGAAAATGGTTTCGGAACAAAAGCATCCATTTTACCCCATTAGACCCAAAATGATGTTCGGTAGTGTTTAGGAGCACTTTGCAAACATTCATCATTTAAAAAGATGCAAAACTTCCATTTCGGAAATAAATGCACTATTTCGGGGTACCGAAATTGCGAAAATGGTTTTGCAACAAAAGCATCCATTCTATTACATTAGACCCAAAATGAAGTTTCGGAGTGTTTAGGAGAACTTTGCAAACAGTCGACACGTAAGAGGATGCAAAACTTGTGTTTCAGGCGTGAATGCACTATTTCGGGGTACCTACGTTGCAAAAATTGTTTCGCAACAAATTATCCTTTCGACTCAATTAGACCCAAAATGAGGTTTAGGAGTGTTTAGGAGCATTTCTCAAACCTTCGAAACGTAAAAAGATAAAAACTTGTGTTTCGGTTCCTAAATGCACAATTTTGGGATACCGAAGTGGTGAAAAAGGTTTCGGAACAAAAGCATCCATTCTACCCCATTAGACCCAAAATGATGTTCGGTAGTGTTTAGGAGCACTTTGCAAACATTCATCATTTAAAAAGATGCAAAACTTCCATTTCGGGACTGAATGCACTATTTCGGGGTACCGAAGTTGCGAAAATGGTTTTGCAATAAAAGCATCCTTTCTATTACATTAGACCCAAAATGAAGTTTGGGAGTGTTTAGGAGAACTTCGCAAACAGTCGACACGTAAAAGGATGCAAAACTTGTGTTTCAGGCGTGAATGCACTATTTCGGGGTACCTACGTTGCAAAAATTGTTTCGCAACAAATTATCCTTTCGACTCAATTAGACCCAAAATGAGGTTTAGGAGTGTTTAGGAGCATTTCTCAAACCTTCGACACGTAAAAAGATAAAAACTTGTGTTTCGGTTCCTAAATGCACAATTTTGGGATACCGAAGTGGTGAAAAAGGTTTCGGAACAAAAGCATCCATTCTACCCCATTAGACCCAAAGTGATGTTCGGTAGTGTTTAGGAGCACTTTGCAAACATTCATCATTTAAAAAGATGCAAAACTTCCATTTCGGGACTGAATGCACTATTTCGGGGTACCGAAGTTGCGAAAATGGTTTTGCAACAAAAGCATCCATTCTGTTACATTAGACCCAAAATGAAGTTTGGGAGTGTTTAGGAGAACTTCGCAAACAGTCGACACGTAAAAGGATGCAAAACTTGTGTTTCAGGCGTGAATGCACAATTTCGGGGTACCGGCGTTGCAAAAATTGTTTCGCAACAAAATTATCCTTTCCACTCCATTAGACCCAAAATGAGGTTTAGGAGTGTTTCGTAGCATTTCTCAAACCTTCGACATGTAAAAAGATAAAAACTTGTGTTTCGGGGCCTAAATGCACAATTTTGGGACACCGAAGTGGCGAAAATGGTTTCGGAACAAAAGCATCCATTTTACCCCATTAGACTCAAAATGATGTTCGGTAGTATTTAGGAGCACTTTGCAAACATTCATCATTTAAAAAGATGCAAAACTTCCATTTCGGCAATAAATGCACTATTTTGGGGTACCGAAATTGCGAAAATGGTTTTGCAACAAAAGCATCCATTCTATTACATTAGACCCAAAATGAAGTTTCGGAGTGTTTAGGAGAACTTTGCAAATAGTCGACACGTAAAAGGATGCAAAACTTGTGTTTCAGGCGTGAATGCACTATTTTGGGGTACCTACGTTGCAAAAATTGTTTCGCAACAAATTATCCTTTCCACTCCATTAGGCCCAAAATGAGGTTTAGGAGTGTTTAGGAGCATGTCTCAAACCTTCGACACGTAAAAAGATAAAAACTTGTGTTTCGAGGCCTAAATGCACAATTTTGGGATACCGAAGTGGCGAAAATGATTTCGGAACAAAAGCATCCATTCTAGTCCATTAGACCCAAAATGATGTTCGGTAGTGTTTAGGAGCAGTTTGCAAACATTCATCATTTAAAAAGATGCAAAACTTCCATTTCGGGACTGAATGCACTATTTCGGGGTACCGAAGTTGCGAAAATGGTTTTGCAACAAAAGCATCCATTCTATTACATTAGACCCAAAATGAAGTCTGGGAGTGTTTAGGAGAACTTCGCAAACAGTCGACACGTAAAAGGATGCAAAACTTATGATTCAGGCGTGAATGCACTATTTCGGGGTACCGACGTTGCAAAAATTGTTTCGCAACAAAATTATCCTTTCCACTCCATTAGACCCAAAATGAGGTTTAGGAGTGTTTCGGAGCATTTCTCAAACCTTCGACATGTAAAAAGATAAAAACTTGTGTTTCGGGGCCAAAATGCACAATTTTGGGACACCGAAGTGGCGAAAATGGTTTCGGAACAAAAGCATCTATTTTACCCCATTAGACCCAAAATGATGTTCGGTAGTGTTTAGGAGCACTTTGCAAACACTCATCATTTAAAAAGATGCAAAGCTTCCATTTCGGGACTAAATGCACTATTTCGGGGTACCGAAATTGCGAAAATGGTTTTGCAACAAAAGCATCCATTCTATTACATTAGACCCAAAATGAGGTTTAGGAGTGTTTCGTAGCATTTCTCAAACCTTCGACAAGTAAAAAGATAAAAACTTGTGTTTCGGGGCCTAAATGCACAATTTTGGGACACCGAAGTGGCGAAAATGGTTTCGGAACAAAAGCATCCATTTTACCCCATTAGACCCAAAATGATGTTCGGTAGTGTTTAGGAGCACTTTGCAAACATTCATCATTTAAAAAGATGCAAAACTTCCATTTCGGGACTAAATGCACTATTTCGGGGTACCGAAATTGCGAAAATGGTTTTGCAACAAAAGCATCCATTCTATTACATTAGACCCAAAATGAAGTTTCGGAGTGTTTAGGAGAACTTTGCAAACAGTCGACACGTAAAAGGATGCAAAACTTGTGTTTCAGGCGTGAATGCACTATTTCGGGGTACCTACGTTGCAAAAATTGTTTCGCAACAAATTATCCTTTCGACTCAATTAGACCCAAAATGAGGTTTAGGAGTGTTTAGGAGCATTTCTCAAACCTTCGACACGTAAAAAGATAAAAACTTGTGTTTCGGTTCCTAAATGCACAAGTTTGGGATACCGAAGTGGTGAAAAAGGTTTCGGAACAAAAGCATCCATTCTACCCCATTAGACCCAAAGTGATGTTCGGTAGTGTTTAGGAGCACTTTGCAAACATTCATCATTTAAAAAGATGCAAAACTTCCATTTCGGGACTGAATGCACTATTTCGGGGTACCGAAGTTGCGAAAATGGTTTTGCAACAAAAGCATCCATTCTATTACATTAGACCCAAAATGAAGTTTGGGAGTGTTTAGGAGAACTTCGCAAACAGTCGACACGTAAAAGGATGCAAAACTTATGATTCAGGCGTGAATGCACTATTTCGGGGTACCGACGTTGCAAAAATTGTTTCGCAACAAAATTATCCTTTCCACTCCATTAGACCCAAAATGAGGTTTAGGAGTGTTTCGGAGCATTTCTCAAATCTTCGACATGTAAAAAGATAAAAACTTGTGTTTCGGGGCCTAAATGCACAATTTTGGGACACCGAAGTGGTGAAAATGGTTTCGGAACAAAAGCATCTATTTTACCCCATTAGACCCAAAATGATGTTCGGTAGCGTTTAGGAGCACTTTGCAAACATTCATCATTTAAAAAGATGCAAAACTTCCATTTCGGGACTAAATGCACTATTTCGGGGTACCGAAATTGCGAAAATGGTTTTGCAACAAAAGCATCCATTCTATTACATTAGACCCAAAATGAAGTTTCGGAGTGTTTAGGAGAACTTTGTAAACAGTCGACACGTAAAAGGATGCAAAACTTGTGTTTCAAGCGTGAATGCACTATTTCGGGGTACCTACATTGCAAAAATTGTTTCGCAACAAATTATCCTTTCCACTCCATTAGACCCAAAATGATGTTTAGGAGTGTTTAGGAGCATTTCTCAAACCTTCGACACGTAAAAAAATAAAAACTTGTGTCTCGGGGCCTAAATGCACAATTTTGGGACACCGAAGTGGCCAAAATGGTTTCAGAACAAAAGCATCCATTCTACTCCATTAGACCCAAAATGATGTTCGGTAGTGTTTAGGATAACGTTGCAAACATTCATCATTTAAAAAGATGCCAAACTTCAATTTCGGGAATAAATGCACTATTTCGGGGTACCGAAATTGCGAAAATGGTTTTGCAACAAAAGCATCCATTCTATTACATTAGACCCAAAATGAAGTTTCGGAGTGTTTAGGAGAACTTTGCAAACAGTCGACACGTAAAAGGATGCAAAACTTGTGTTTCAGGCGTGAATGCACTATTTCGGGGTACCTATGTTGCAAAAATTGTTTCGCAACAAATTATCCTTTCGACTCAATTAGACCCAAAATGAGGTTTAGGAGTGTTTCGGAGCATTTCTCAAATCTTCAACATGTAAAAAGATAAAAACTTGTGTTTCGGGGCCTAAATGCACAATTTTGGGACACCAAAGTGGCGAAAATGGTTTCGGAACAAAAGCATCCATTTTACCCCATTAGACCCAAAATGATGTTCGGTAGTGTTTAGGAGCACTTTGCAAACATTCATCATTTAAAAAGATGCAAAACTTCCATTTCGGAAATAAATGCACTATTTCGGGGTACCGAAATTGAGAAAATGGTTTTGCAACAAAAGCATCCATTCTATTACATTAGACCCAAAATGAAGTTTCGGAGTGTTTAGGAGAACTTTGCAAACAGTCGACACGTAAGAGGATGCAAAACTTGTGTTTCAGGCGTGAATGCACTATTTCGGGGTACCTACGTTGCAAAAATTGTTTCGCAACAAATTATCCTTTCGACTCAATTAGACCCAAAATGAGGTTTAAGAGTGTTTAGGAGCATTTCTCAAACCTTCGACACGTAAAAAGATAAAAACTTGTGTTTCGGTTCCTAAATGCACAATTTTGGGATACCGAAGTGGTGAAAAAGGTTTCGGAACAAAAGCATCCATTCTACCCCATTAGACCCAAAATGATGTTCGGTAGTGTTTAGGAGCACTTTGCAAACATTCATCATTTAAAAAGATGCAAAACTTCCATTTCGGGACTGAATGCACTATTTCGGGGTACCGAAGTTGCGAAAATGGTTTTGCAATAAAAGCATCCATTCTATTACATTAGACCCAAAATGAAGTTTGGGAGTGTTTAGGAGAACTTCGCAAACAGTCGACACGTAAAAGGATGCAAAACTTATGATTCAGGCGTGAATGCACTATTTCGGGGTACCGAAGTTGCGAAAATGGTTTTGCAACAAAAGCATCCATTCTATTACATTAGACCCAAAATGAAGTTTGGGAGGGTTTAGGTGAACTTTGCAAACAGTCGACATGTAAAAAGATGCAAAACTTGTGTTTCAGGCGTGAATGCACTATTTCGGGGTACTGACGTTGCAAAAATTGTTTCGCAACAAATTTATCCTTTCCACTCCATTAGACCCAAAATGAGGTTTAAGAGTGTTTAGGAGTATTTCTCAAACCTTCGACACGTAAAAAGATAAAAACTTGTGTTTCGGGGCCTAAATGCACAATTTTGGGACACTGAAGTGGCGAAAATGGTTTCGGAACAAAAGCATCCATTTTACCCCATTAGCCCCAAAATGATGTTCGGTAGTGTTTAGGAGCACTTTGCAAACATTCATCATTTAAAAAGATGTAAAACTTCCATTTCTGGAATAAATGCACTATTTCGGGGTACCGAAATTGCGAAAATGGTTTTGCAACAAAAGCATCCATTCTATTACATTAGACCCAAAATGAAGTTTCGGAGTGTTTAGGAGAACTTTGCAAACAGTCGACACGTAAAAGGATGCAAAACTTGTGTTTCAGGCGTGAATGCACTATTTCGGGGTACCTACGTTGCAAAATTTGTTTCGCAACAAATTATCCTTTGCACTCAATTAGACCCAAAATGAGGTTTAGGAGTGTTTAGGAGCATTTCTCAAACCTTCGACACGTAAAAAGATAAAAACTTGTGTTTCGGTTCCTAAATGCACAATTTTGGGATACCGAAGTGGCGAAAAAGGTTTCGGAACAAAAGCATCCATTCTACCCCATTAGACCCAAAATGATGTTCGGTAGTGTTTAGGAGCACTTTGCAAACATTCATCATTTAAAAAGATGCAAAACTTCCATTTCAGGACTGAATGCACTATTTCGGGGTACCGAAGTTGCGAAAATGGATTTGCAACAAAAGCATCCATTCTGTTACATTAGACCCAAAATGAAGTTTGGGAGTGTTTAGGAGAACTTTGCAAACAGTCGACACGTAAAAGGATGCAAAACTTGTGTTTCAGGCGTGAATGCACTATTTCGGGGTACCGGCGTTGCAAAAATTGTTTCGCAACAAAATTATCCTTTCCACTTCATTAGACCCAAAATGAGGTTTAGGAGTGTTTCGTAGCATTTCTCAAACCTTCGACATGTAAAAAGATAAAAACTTGTGTTTCGGGGCCTAAATGCACAATTTTGGGACACCGAAGTGGCGAAAATGGTTTCGGAACAAAAGCATCCATTTTACCCCATTAGACCCAAAATGATGTTCGGTAGTATTTAGGAGCACTTTGCAAACATTCATCATTTAAAAAGATGCAAAACTTCCATTTCGGCAATAAATGCACTATTTTGGCGTACCGAAATTGCGAAAATGGTTTTGCAACAAAAGCATCCATTCTATTACATTAGACCCAAAATGAAGTTTCGGAGTGTTTAGGAGAACTTTGCAAATAGTCGACACGTAAAAGGATGCAAAACTTGTGTTTCAGGCGTGAATGCACTATTTTGGGGTACCTACGTTGCAAAAATTGTTTCGCAACAAATTATCCTTTCCACTCCATTAGACCCAAAATGAGGTTTAGGAGTGTTTAGGAGCATGTCTCAAACCTTCGACACGTAAAAAGATAAAAACTTGTGTTTCGAGGCCTAAATGCACAATTTTGGGATACCGAAGTGGCGAAAATGATTTCGGAACAAAAGCATCCATTCTAGTCCATTAGACCCAAAATGATGTTCGGTAGTGTTTAGGAGCAGTTTGCAAACATTCATCATTTAAAAAGATGCAAAACTTCCATTTCGGGACTGAATGCACTATTTCGGGGTACCGAAGTTGCGAAAATGGTTTTGCAACAAAAGCATCCATTCTATTACATTAGACCCAAAATGAAGTCTGGGAGTGTTTAGGAGAACTTCGCAAACAGTCGACACGTAAAAGGATGCAAAACTTATGATTCAGGCGTGAATGCACTATTTCGGGGTACCGACGTTGCAAAAATTGTTTCGCAACAAAATTATCCTTTCCACTCCATTAGACCCAAAATGAGGTTTAGGAGTGTTTCGGAGCATTTCTCAAACCTTCGACATGTAAAAAGATAAAAACTTGTGTTTCGGGGCCAAAATGCACAATTTTGGGACACCGAAGTGGCGAAAATGGTTTCGGAACAAAAGCATCTATTTTACCCCATTAGACCCAAAATGATGTTCGGTAGTGTTTAGGAGCACTTTGCAAACACTCATCATTTAAAAAGATGCAAAGCTTCCATTTCGGGACTAAATGCACTATTTCGGGGTACCGAAATTGCGAAAATGGTTTTGCAACAAAAGCATCCATTCTATTACATTAGACCCAAAATGAAGTTTCGGAGTGTTTAGGAGAACTTTGCAAACAGTCGACACGTAAAAGGATGCAAAACTTGTGTTTCAGGCGTGAATGCACTATTTCGGGGTACCGGCGTTGCAAAAATTGTTTCGCAACAAAATTATCCTTTCCACTCCATTAGACCCAAAATGAGGTTTAGGAGTGTTTCGTAGCATTTCTCAAACCTTCGACATGTAAAAAGATAAAAACTTGTGTTTCGGGGCCTAAATGCACAATTTTGGGACACCGAAGTGGCGAAAATGGTTTCGGAACAAAAGCATCCATTTTACCCCATTAGACCCAAAATGATGTTCGGTAGTGTTTAGGAGCACTTTGCAAACATTCATCATTTAAAAAGATGCAAAACTTCCATTTCGGGACTAAATGCACTATTTCGGGGTACCGAAATTGCGAAAATGGTTTTGCAACAAAAGCATCCATTCTATTACATTAGACCCAAAATGAAGTTTCGGAGTGTTTAGGAGAACTTAGCAAACAGTCGACACGTAAAAGGATTCAAAACTTGTGTTTCAGGCATGAATGCACTATTTCGGGGTACCTAGGTTGCAAAAATTGTTTCGCAACAAATTATCCTTTCCACTCCATTAGACCAAAAATGATGTTTAGGAGTGTTTAGGAGCATTTCTCAAACCTTCGACACGTAAAAAGATTAAAACTTGTGTTTTGGGGCCTAAATGCACAATTTTGGGACACCGAAGTGGCGAAAATGGTTTCGGAACAAAAGCATCCATTTTACCCCATTAGACCCAAAATGATGTTCGGTAGTATTTAGGAGCACTTTGCAAACATTCATCTTTTAAAAAGATGCAAAACTTCCATTTCAGCAATAAATGCACTATTTTGGGGTACCGAAATTGCGAAAATGGTTTTGCAACAAAAGCATCCATTCTATTACATTAGACCCAAAATGAAGTTTCGGAGTGTTTAGGAGAACTTTGCAAATAGTCGACACGTAAAAGGATGCAAAACTTGTGTTTCAGGCGTGAATGCACTATTTTGGGGTACCTACGTTGCAAAAATTGTTTCGCAACAAATTATCCTTTCCACTCCATTAGGCCCAAAATGAGGTTTAGGAGTGTTTAGGAGCATGTCTCAAACCTTCGACACGTAAAAAGATAAAAACTTGTGTTTCGAGGCCTAAATGCACAATTTTGGGATACCGAAGTGGCGAAAATGATTTCGGAACAAAAGCATCCATTCTAGTCCATTAGACCCAAAATGATGTTCGGTAGTGTTTAGGAGCAGTTTGCAAACATTCATCATTTAAAAAGATGCAAAACTTCCATTTCGGGACTGAATGCACTATTTCGGGGTACCGAAGTTGCGAAAATGGTTTTGCAACAAAAGCATCCATTCTATTACATTAGACCCAAAATGAAGTCTGGGAGTGTTTAGGAGAACTTCGCAAACAGTCGACACGTAAAAGGATGCAAAACTTATGATTCAGGCGTGAATGCACTGTTTCGGGGTACCGACGTTGCAAAAATTGTTTCGCAACAAAATTATCCTTTCCACTCCATTAGACCCAAAATGAGGTTTAGGAGTGTTTCGGAGCATTTCTCAAACCTTCGACATGTAAAAAGATAAAAACTTGTGTTTCGGGGCCAAAATGCACAATTTTGGGACATCGAAGTGGCGAAAATGGTTTCGGAACAAAAGCATCTATTTTACCCCATTAGACCCAAAATGATGTTCGGTAGTGTTTAGGAGCACTTTGCAAACACTCATCATTTAAAAAGATGCAAAGCTTCCATTTCGGGACTAAATGCACTATTTCGGGGTACCGAAATTGCGAAAATGGTTTTGCAACAAAAGCATCCATTCTATTACATTAGACCCAAAATGAAGTTTCGGAGTGTTTAGGAGAACTTTGCAAACAGTCGACACGTAAAAGGATGCAAAACTTGTGTTTCAGGCGTGAATGCACTATTTCGGGGTACCTACGTTGCAAAAATTGTTTCGCAACAAATTATCCTTTCCACTCCATTAGACCCAAAATGATGTTTAGGAGTGTTTAGGAGCATTTCTCAAACCTTCGACACGTAAAAAGATAAAAACTTGTGTTTTGGGGCCTAAATGCACAATTTTGGGACACCGAAATGGCGAAAATGGTTTCGGAACAAAAGCATCAATTTTACCCCATTAGACCCAAAATGATGTTCGGTAGTGTTTAGGAGCACTTTGCAAACATTCATCATTTAAAAAGATGCAAAACTTCCGTTTCGGGAATAAATGCACTATTTCGGGGTACCGAAATTGCGAAAATGGTTTTGCAACAAAAGCATCCATTATATTACATTAGACCCAAAATGAAGTTTCGGAGTGTTTAGGAGAACTTTGCAAATAGTCGACACGTAAAAGGATGCAAAACTTGTGTTTCAGGCGTGAATGCACTATTTCGGGGTACTTACATTGCAAAAATTGTTTTGCAACAAATTATCCTTTCCACTCCATTAGACCCAAAATGAGGTTTAGGAGTGTTTAGGAGCATCTCTCAAACCTTCGATACGTAAAAAGATAAAAACTTGTGTTTCGGGGCCTAAATGCACAATTTTGGGATACCGAAGTGGCGAAAATGATTTCGAAACAAAAGCATCCATTCTAGTCCATTAGACCCAAAATGATGTTCGGTAGTGTTTAGGAGCACTTTGCAAACATTCATCATTTCAAAAGATGCAAAACTTCCATTTCGGGACTGAATGCACTATTTCGGGGTTCCGAAGTTGCGAAAATGGTTTTGCAACAAAAGCATCCATTCTATTACATTAGACCCAAAATGAAGTTTCGGAGTGTTTAGGAGAACTTTGCAAACAGTCGACACGTAAAAGGATGCAAAACTTGTGTTTCAGTCGTGAATGCACTATTTCGGGGTACCTACGTTGCAAAAACTGTTTCGCAACAAATTATCCTTTCCACTCAATTAAACCCAAAATGAGGTTTAGGAGTGTTTAGGAGCATTTCTCAAACCTTCGACACGTAAAAAGATAAAAACTTGTGTTTCGGTGCCTAAATGCACAATTTTGGGATACCGAAGTGGCGAAAAAGGTTACGGAACAAAAGCATCCATTCTACCCCATTAGACCCAAAATGATGTTCGGTAGTGTTTAGGAGCAATTTGCAAACATTCATCATTTAAAAAGATGCAAAACTTCCATTTCGGGACTGAATGCACTATTTCGGGGTACCGAAGTTGCGAAAATGGTTTTGCAACAAAAGCATCCATTCTATTACATTAGACCCAAAATGAAGTTTGGGAGTGTTTAGGAGAACTTCGCAAACAGTCGACACGTAAAAGGATGCAAAACTTATGATTCAGGCGTGAATGCACTATTTCGGGGTACCGACGTTGCAAAAATTGTTTCGCAACAAAATTATCCTTTCCACTCCATTAGACCCAAAATGAGGTTTAGGAGTGTTTCGGAGCATTTCTCAAACCTTCGACATGTAAAAAGATAAAAACTTGTGTTTCGGGGCCAAAATGCACAATTTTGGGACACCGAAGTGGCGAAAATGGTTTCGGAACAAAAGCATCTATTTTACCCCATTAGACCCAAAATGATGTTCGGTAGTGTTTAGGAGCACTTTGCAAACATTCATCATTTAAAAAGATGCAAAACTTCCGTTTCGGGAATAAATGCACTATTTCGGGGTACCGAAATTGCGAAAATGGTTTTGCAACAAAAGCATCCATTCTATTACATTAGACCCAAAATGAAGTTTCGGAGTGTTTAGGAGAACTTTGCAAATAGTCGACACGT
>JAQONI010000074.1:0-109110 GCA_036936925.1 Cenchrus fungigraminus
ACCATTTTCACAACTTCGGTACCCCGAAATAGTGCATTCAAGCCCGAAACACAAGTTTTGCATCTTTTTACATGCCGAAGGTATCCAAAATGCTCCAATACACTCGCAAACACCATTTTGGGACCAATGAGGTAGAATGAATGCTTTTATTGCGAAACCATTTTTGCAACTTCGGTACTCCGGAATAGTGCAATGAGGTTCGAAACACAAGTTTTGTATCTTTTCACATGCCGAAGGTTTCCGAAATGCTCCAAAACACTCCCAAACATCATTTTGGGTCCAATGGAGTAGAATGGATGCATTTGGTGCGAAACCATTTTCACAATTTCGGTACCCCGAAATAGTGCATTCAAGCCCGAAACACAAGTTTTGCATCTTTTTACAAGCCGAAGGTTTCCAAAATGCTCCAATACACTCCCAAACATCATTTTCGGTCCAATGGAGTAGAATGAATGTTTTTATTGCGAAACCATTTTTGCAACTTCAGTACCCCGAAATAGTGCATTTAGGCCCGAACCACAAGTTTTGCATCTTTTTACATGCCGAATGTTTCCGAAATGCTCCATACACTCCCAAACATCATTTTGGGTCCAATGGAGTAGAATGGATGCATTTGGTGCGAAACCATTTTCGCAACTTCGGTACCCCGGAATAGTGCAATGAGGTCCGAAGCACAAGTTTTGTATCTTTTCACGTGCCGAAGGTTTCCGAAATGCTCCAAAACACTCCCAAACATAATTTTGGGTTCAATGGAGTAGAATGGATGCATTTGGTGCGAAACCATTTTCACAACTTCGGTACCCCCCGAAATAGTGCATTCAAGCCCGAAACTAAAGTTTTGCATCTTTTTACATGTCGAAGGTTTCCAAAATGCTCCAATACACTCCCAAACATCATTTTGGGTCCAATGGAGTAGAATGAATGCTTTTATTGTGAAACCATTTTCGCAACTTCGGTATCTCGGAATAGTGCAATGAGGTCCGAAACACAAGTTTTATATCTTTTCACATGCCGAAAGTTTCCGAAATGCTCCAAAACACTCCCAAACATCATTTTGGGTCCAATGGAGTAGAATGGATGCATTTGGTGCGAAACTATTTTCACAATTTCGGTACCCCGAAATAGTGCATTTAGGCCCGAACCACAGTTTTGCATCTTTTTACATGCCGAATGTTTCCGAAATGCTCCAAACAATCCCAAACATCATTTTGGGTCCAACGGAGTAGAATGGATGCATTTGGTGCGAAACCATTTTCACAATTTCGATATCCCGAAATAGTGTATTCAATCCCGAAACACAAGTTTTGCATCTTTTTACATGCCGAAGGTTTCCAAAATGCTCGAATACACTCCCAAACATCATTTTGGGTCCAATGGAGTAGAATGAATGCTTTTATTGTGAAACCATTTTCGCAACTTCGGTACCTCGGAATAGTGCAATGAGGTCCGAAACACAAGTTTTGTATCTTTTCACAAGCCGAAAGTTTCCGAAATGCTCCAAAACACTCCCAAACATCATTTTGGGTTCAATGGAGTAGAATGGATGCATTTGGTGCGAAACCATCTTCACAACTTCGGTACCCCAGAATAGTGCATTCAGGCCCGAACCACAGTTTTGCATCTTTTTACATGCCGAATGTAAAAAGAAATGCTCCAAACACTCCCAAATATCATTTTGGGTCTAATGGAGTAGAATGGATGCATTTGGTGCGAAACCATTTTCACAATTTCGGTATCCCTAAATAGTGCTTTAAAGCCCGAAACAGAAGTTTTGCATCTTTTTACATGCCGAAGGTTTCCAAAATGCTCGAATACACTCCCAAACATCATTTTGGGTCCAATGGAGTAGAATGAATGCTTTTATTGTGAAACCATTTTCGCAACTTCGGTACCCCAGAATAGTGCAATGAGGTCCGAAACACAAGTTTTGTATCTTTTCACATGCCGAAGGTTTCCGAAATGCTCCAAAACACTTCCAAACATCATTTTGGGTCCAATGGAGTAGAATGGATGCATTTGGTGCGAAACCATTTTCACAACTTCGGTACCCCGAAATAGTGCATTTAGGCCCGAACCACAGTTTTGCATCTTTTTACATGCCGAATGTTTCCGAAATGCTCCAAACACTCCCAAACATCATTTTGGGTCTAATGGAGTAGAATGGATGCATTTGTTGCGAAACCATTTTCACAACTTCGGTACCCCGAAATAGTGCATTCAAGCCCGAAACACAAGTTTTGCATCTTTTTACATGCCGAAGGTATCCAAAATGCTCCAATACACTCGCAAACACCATTTTGGGACCAATGAGGTAGAATGAATGCTTTTATTGCGAAACCATTTTTGCAACTTCGGTACTCCGGAATAGTGCAATGAGGTTCGAAACACAAGTTTTGTATCTTTTCACATGCCGAAGGTTTCCGAAATGCTCCAAAACACTCCCAAACATCATTTTGGGTCCAATGGAGTAGAATGGATGCATTTGGTGCGAAACCATTTTCACAATTTCGGTACCCCGAAATAGTGCATTCAAGCCCGAAACACAAGTTTTGCATCTTTTTACAAGCCGAAGGTTTCCAAAATGCTCCAATACACTCCGAAACATCATTTTGGGTCCATTGGAGTTGAATGGATGCATTTGGTGCGAAACCATTTTCGCAACTTCGGTACCCCGGAATAGTGCAATGAGGTTCGAAGCACAAGTTTTGTATCTTTTCACATGCTGAAGGTTTCCAAAATGCTCCAAAACACTCCCAAACATCATTTTGGGTTCAATGGAGTAGAATGAATGCATTTGGTGCGAAGCCATTTTCAGAACTTCGGTACCCCGAAATAGTGCATTCAAGCCCGAAACTCAAGTTTTGCATCTTTTTACAAGCCGAAGGTTTCCAAAATGCTCCAATACACTCCCAAACATCATTTTGGGTCCAATGGAGTAGAATGAATGCTTTTATTGTGAAACCATTTTCGCAACTTCGGTACCCCGGAATAGTGCAATGAGGTTCGAAGCACAAGTTTTGTATCTTTTCACATGCTGAAGGTTTCCAAAATGCTCCAAAATACTCCCAAACATCATTTTGGGTTCAATGGAGTAGAATGAATGCATTTGGTGCGAAACCATTTTCAGAACTTCGGTACCCCGAAATAGTGCATTCAAGCCCGAAACTCAAGTTTTGCATCTTTTTACATGCCGAAGGTTTCCAAAATGCTCCAATACACTCCCAAACATCATTTTGGGTCCAATGGAGTAGAATGAATGCTTTTATTGTGAAACCATTTTCGCAACTTCGGTACCCCGGAATAGTGCAATGAGGTCCGAAACACAAGTTTTGTATCTTTTCACATGCCGAAGGTTTCCGAAATGCTCCAAAACACTTCCAAACATCATTTTGGGTCCAATGGAGTAGAATGGATGCATTTGGTGCGAAACCATTTTCACAACTTCGGTTCCCCGAAATAGTGCATTTAGGCCCGAACCACAGTTTTGCATCTTTTTACATGCCGAATGTTTCCGAAATGCTCCAAACACTCCCAAACATCATTTTGGGTCTAATGGAGTAGAATGGATGCATTTGGTGCGAAACCATTTTCACAACTTCGGTACCCCGAAATAGTGCATTCAAGCCCGAAACACAAGTTTTGCATCTTTTTACATGCCGAAGGTTTCCAAAATGCTCCAATACACTCGCAAACACCATTTTGGGTCCAATGAGGTAGAATGAATGCTTTTATTGCGAAACCATTTTTGCAACTTCGGTACTCCGGAATATTGCAATGAGGTTCGAAACACAAGTTTTATATCTTTTCACATGCCGAAAGTTTCCGAAATGCTCCAAAACACTCCCAAACATCATTTTGGGTCCAATGGAGTAGAATAGATGCATTTGGTGCGAAACTATTTTCACAATTTCGGTACCCCGAAATAGTGCATTTAGGCCCGAACCACAGTTTTGCATCTTTTTACATGCCGAATGTTTCCGAAATGCTCCAAACAATCCCAAACATCATTTTGGGTCCAATGGAGTAGAATGGATGCATTTGGTGCGAAACCATTTTCACAATTTCGATGTCCCGAAATAGTGCATTCAATCCCGAAACACAAGTTTTGCATCTTTTTACATGCCGAAGGTTTCCAAAATGCTCGAATACACTCCCAAACATCATTTTGGGTCCAATGGAGTAGAATGAATGCTTTTATTGTGAAACCATTTTCGCAACTTCGGTACCTCGGAATAGTGCAATGAGGTCCGAAACACAAGTTTTGTATCTTTTCACATGCCGAAAGTTTCCGAAATGCTCCAAAACACTCCCAAACATCATTTTGGGTTCAATGGAGTAGAATGGATGCATTTGGTGCGAAACCATTTTCACAACATCGGTACCCCAGAATAGTGCATTTAGGCCCGAACCACAGTTTTGCATCTTTTTACATGCCGAATGTAAAAAGAAATGCTCCAAACACTGCCAAATATCATTTTGGGTCTAATGGAGTAGAATGGATGCATTTGGTGCGAAACAATTTTCACAATTTCGGTATCCCTAAATAGTGCATTAAAGCCCGAAACAGAAGTTTTGCATCTTTTTACAAGCCGAAGGTTTCCAAAATGCTCGAATACACTCCCAAACATCATTTTGGGTCCAATGGAGTAGAATGAATGCTTTTATTGTGAAACCATTTTCGCAACTTCGGTACCCCGGAATAGTGCAATGAGGTCCGAAACACAAGTTTTGTATCTTTTCACATGCCGAAGGTTTCCGAAATGCTCCAAAACACTTCCAAACATCATTTTGGGTCCAATGGAGTAGAATGGATGCATTTGGTGCGAAACCATTTTCACAACTTCGGTACACCGAAATAGTGCATTTAGGCCCGAACCACAGTTTTGCATCTTTTTACATGCCGAATGTTTCCGAAATGCTCCAAACACTCCCAAACATCATTTTGGGTCTAATGGAGTAGAATGGATGCATTTGGTGCGAAACCATTTTCACAACTTCGGTACCCCGAAATAGTGCATTCAAGCCCGAAACACAAGTTTTGCATCTTTTTACATGCCGAAGGTATCCAAAATGCTCCAATACACTCGCAAACACCATTTTGGGACCAATGAGGTAGAATGAATGCTTTTATTGCGAAACCATTTTTGCAACTTCGGTACTCCGGAATAGTGCAATGAGGTTCGAAACACAAGTTTTGTATCTTTTCACATGCCGAAGGTTTCCGAAATGCTCCAAAACACTCCCAAACATCATTTTGGGTCCAATGGAGTAGAATGGATGCATTTGGTGCGAAACCATTTTCACAATTTCGGTACCCCGAAATAGTGCATTCAAGCGCGAAACACAAGTTTTGCATCTTTTTACAAGCCGAAGGTTTCCAAAATGCTCCAATACACTCCCAAACATCATTTTCGGTCCAATGGAGTAGAATGAATGTTTTTATTGCGAAACCATTTTTGCAACTTCAGTACCCCGAAATAGTGCATTTAGGCCCGAACCACAAGTTTTGCATCTTTTTACATGCCGAATGTTTCCGAAATGCTCCATACACTCCCAAACATCATTTTGGGTCCAATGGAGTAGAATGGATGCATTTGGTGCGAAACCATTTTCGCAACTTCGGTACCCCAGAATAGTGCAATGAGGTCCGAAGCACAAGTTTTGTATCTTTTCACGTGCCGAAGGTTTCCGAAATGCTCCAAAACACTCCCAAACATAATTTTGGGTTCAATGGAGTAGAATGGATGCATTTGGTGCGAAACCATTTTCACAACTTCGGTACCCCGAAATAGTGCATTCAAGCCCGAAACTAAAGTTTTGCATCTTTTTACATGTCGAAGGTTTCCAAAATGCTCCAATACACTCCCAAACATCATTTTGGGTCCAATGGAGTAGAATGAATGCTTTTATTGTGAAACCATTTTCGCAACTTCGGTATCTCGGAATAGTGCAATGAGGTCCGAAACACAAGTTTTATATCTTTTCACATGCCGAAAGTTTCCGAAATGCTCCAAAACACTCCCAAACATCATTTTGGGTCCAATGGAGTAGAATGGATGCATTTGGTGCGAAACTATTTTCACAATTTCGGTACCCCGAAATAGTGCATTTAGGCCCGAACCACAGTTTTGCATCTTTTTACATGCCGAATGTTTCCGAAATGCTCCAAACAATCCCAAACATCATTTTGGGTCCAATGGAGTAGAATGGATGCATTTGGTGCGAAACCATTTTCACAATTTCGATATCCCGAAATAGTGCATTCAATCCCGAAACACAAGTTTTGCATCTTTTTACATGCCGAAGGTTTCCAAAATGCTCGAATACACTCCGAAACATCATTTTGGGTCCAATGGAGTAGAATGAATGCTTTTATTGTGAAACCATTTTCGCAACTTCGGTATCTCGGAATAGTGCAATGAGGTCCGAAACACAAGTTTTGTATCTTTTCACATGCCGAAAGTTTCCGAAATGCTCCAAAACACTCCCAAACATCATTTTGGGTTCAATGGAGTAGAATGGATGCATTTGGTGCGAAACCATTTTCACAACTTCGGTACCCCAGAATAGTGCATTCAGGCCCGAACCACAGTTTTGCATCTTTTTACATGCCGAATGTAAAAAGAAATGCTCCAAACACTCCCAAATATCATTTTGGGTCTAATGGAGTAGAATGGATGCATTTGGTGCGAAACCATTTTCACAATTTCGGTATCCCTAAATAGTGCATTAAAGCCCGAAACAGAAGTTTTGCATCTTTTTACATGCCGAAGGTTTCCAAAATGCTCGAATACACTCCCAAACATCATTTTGGGCCAATGGAGTAGAATGAATGCTTTTATTGTGAAACCATTTTCGCAACTTCGGTACCCCAGAATAGTGCAATGAGGTCCGAAACACAAGTTTTGTATCTTTTCACATGCCGAAGGTTTCCGAAATGCTCCAAAACACTTCCAAACATCATTTTGGGTCCAATGGAGTAGAATGGATGCATTTGGTGCGAAACCATTTTCACAACTTCGGTACCCCGAAATAGTGCATTTAGGCCCGAACCACAGTTTTGCATCTTTTTACATGCCGAATGTTTCCGAAATGCTCCAAACACTCCCAAACATCATTTTGGGTCTAATGGAGTAGAATGGATGCATTTGGTGCGAAACCATTTTCACAACTTCGGTACCCCGAAATAGTGCATTCAAGCCCGAAACACAAGTTTTGCATCTTTTTACATGCCGAAGGTATCCAAAATGCTCCAATACACTCGCAAACACCATTTTGGGACCAATGAGGTAGAATGAATGCTTTTATTGCGAAACCATTTTTGCAACTTCGGTACTCCGGAATAGTGCAATGAGGTTCGAAACACAAGTTTTGTATCTTTTCACATGCCGAAGGTTTCCGAAATGCTCCAAAACACTCCCAAACATCATTTTGGGTCCAATGGAGTAGAATGGATGCATTTGGTGCGAAACCATTTTCACAATTTCGGTACCCCGAAATAGTGCATTCAAGCCCGAAACACAAGTTTTGCATCTTTTTACAAGCCGAAGGTTTCCAAAATGCTCCAATACACTCCCAAACATCATTTTCGGTCCAATGGAGTAGAATGAATGTTTTTATTGCGAAACCATTTTTGCAACTTCAGTACCCCGAAATAGTGCATTTAGGCCCGAACCACAAGTTTTGCATCTTTTTACATGCCGAATGTTTCCGAAATGCTCCATACACTCCCAAACATCATTTTGGGTCCAATGGAGTAGAATGGATGCATTTGGTGCGAAACCATTTTCGCAACTTCGGTACCCCGGAATAGTGCAATGAGGTCCGAAGCACAAGTTTTGTATCTTTTCACGTGCCGAAGGTTTCCGAAATGCTCCAAAACACTCCCAAACATAATTTTGGGTTCAATGGAGTAGAATGGATGCATTTGGTGCGAAACCATTTTCACAACTTCGGTACCCCGAAATAGTGCATTCAAGCCCGAAACTAAAGTTTTGCATCTTTTTACATGTCGAAGGTTTCCAAAATGCTCCAATACACTCCCAAACATCATTTTGGGTCCAATGGAGTAGAATGAATGCTTTTATTGTGAAACCATTTTCGCAACTTCGGTATCTCGGAATAGTGCAATGAGGTCCGAAACACAAGTTTTATATCTTTTCACATGCCGAAAGTTTCCGAAATGCTCCAAAACACTCCCAAACATCATTTTGGGTCCAATGGAGTAGAATGGATGCATTTGGTGCGAAACTATTTTCACAATTTCGGTACCCCGAAATAGTGCATTTAGGCCCGAACCACAGTTTTGCATCTTTTTACATGCCGAATGTTTCCGAAATGCTCCAAACAATCCCAAACATCATTTTGGGTCCAATGGAGTAGAATGGATGCATTTGGTGCGAAACCATTTTCACAATTTCGATATCCCGAAATAGTGCATTCAATCCCGAAACACAAGTTTTGCATCTTTTTACATGCCGAAGGTTTCCAAAATGCTCGAATACACTCCCAAACATCATTTTGGGTCCAATGGAGTAGAATGAATGCTTTTATTGTGAAACCATTTTCGCAACTTCGGTACCTCGGAATAGTGCAATGAGGTCCGAAACACAAGTTTTGTATCTTTTCACATGCCGAAAGTTTCCGAAATGCTCCAAAACACTCCCAAACATCATTTTGGGTTCAATGGAGTAGAATGGATGCATTTGGTGCGAAACCATTTTCACAACTTCGGTACCCCAGAATAGTGCATTCAGGCCCGAACCACAGTTTTGCATCTTTTTACATGCCGAATGTAAAAAGAAATGCTCCAAACACTCCCAAATATCATTTTGGGTCTAATGGAGTAGAATGGATGCATTTGGTGCGAAACCATTTTCACAATTTCGGTATCCCTAAATAGTGCATTAAAGCCCGAAACAGAAGTTTTGCATCTTTTTACATGCCGAAGGTTTCCAAAATGCTCGAATACACTCCCAAACATCATTTTGGGTCCAATGGAGTAGAATGAATGCTTTTATTGTGAAACCATTTTCGCAACTTCGGTACCCCAGAATAGTGCAATGAGGTCCGAAACACAAGTTTTGTATCTTTTCACATGCCGAAGGTTTCCGAAATGCTCCAAAACACTTCCAAACATCATTTTGGGTCCAATGGAGTAGAATGGATGCATTTGGTGCGAAACCATTTTCACAACTTCGGTACCCCGAAATAGTGCATTCAAGCCCTAAACACAAGTTTTGCATCTTTTTACATGCCGAAGGTTTCCAAAGTGCTCCAATACACTCCCAAACATCATTTTGGGTCCAATGGAGTAGAATGTATCCTTTTATTGCGCAACCATTTTCGCAACTTCTGTACCCCGAAATAGTGCATTTAGGCCCGAACCACAGTTTTGCATCTTTTTACATGCCGAATGTTTCCGAAATGCTCCAAACACTCCCAAACATCATTTTGGGTCCAATGGAGTAGAATGGATGCATTTGGTGCGAAACCATTTTCACAATTTCGGTATCCCGAAATAGTGCATTCATGCCCGAAACACAAGTTTTGCATCTTTTTACAAGCCGAAGGTTTCCAAAATGCTCCAATACACTCCCAAACATCATTTTCGGGCCAATGGAGTAGAATGAATGTTTTTATTGCGAAACCATTTTTGCAACTTCAGTACCCCGAAATAGTGCATTTAGGACCAAACCACAAGTTTTGCATCTTTTTACATGCTGACTGTTTCCGAAATGCTCCATACACTCCCAAACATCATTTTGGGTCCAATGGAGTAGAATGGATGCATTTGGTGCGAAACCATTTTCGCAACTTCGGTACCCCGGAATAGTGCAATGAGGTCCGAAGCACAAGTTTTGTATCTTTTCACATGCCGAAGGTTTCCGAAATGCTCCAAAACACTCCCAAACATAATTTTGGGTTCAATGGAGTAGAATGGATGCATTTGGTGCGAAACCATTTTCACAACTTCGGTACCCCGAAATAGTGCATTCAAGCCCTAAACACAAGTTTTGCATCTTTTTACATGCCGAAGGTTTCCAAAATGCTCCAATACACTCGCAAACATCATTTTGGGTCCAATGAGGTAGAATGAATGCTTTTATTGCGAAACCATTTTCGCAACTTCGGTACTCCGGAATAGTGCAATGAGGTCCGAAACACAAGTTTTGTATCTTTTCACATGCCGAAGGTTTCTGAAATGCTCCAAAACACTCCCAAACATCATTTTGGGTCCAATGGAGCAGAATGGATGCATTTGGTACGAAACCATTTTCACAATTTCGGTACCCCGAAATAGTGCATTCAAGCCCGAAACACAAGTTTTGCATCTTTTTACAAGCCGAAGGTTTCCAAAATGCTCCAATACACTCCGAAACATCATTTTGGGTCCATTGGAGTTGAATGGATGCATTTGGTGCGAAACCATTTTCGCAACTTCGGTACCCCGGAATAGTGCAATGAGGTCCGAAGCACAAGTTTTGTATCTTTTCACATGCTGAAGGTTCCCAAAATGCTCCAAAATACTCCCAAACATCATTTTGGGTTCAATGGAGTAGAATGAATGCATTTGGTGCGAAACCATTTTCAGAACTTCGGTACCCCGAAATAGTGCATTCAAGCCCGAAACTCAAGTTTTGCATCTTTTTACATGCCGAAGGTTTCCAAAATGCTCCAATACACTCCCAAACATCATTTTGGGTCCAGTGGAGTAGAATGAATGCTTTTATTGTGAAACCATTTTCGCAACTTCAGTACCCCGGAATAGTGCAATGAGGTCCGAAACACAAGTTTTGTATCTTTTCACATGCCGAAGGTTTCCGAAATGCTCCAAAACACTCCCGAACATCTTTTTGGGTTCAATGGAGTAGAATGGATGCATTTGGTGCGAAACCATTTTCACAACTTCGGTACCCCGAAATAGTGCATTCAAGACCGAAACACAAGTTTTGCATATTTTTACATGCCGAAGGTTTCCAAAGTGCTCCAATACACTCCCAAACATCATTTTGGGTCCAATGGAGTAGAATGTATCCTTTTATTGCGCAACCATTTTCGCAACTTCTGTACCCCGAAATAGTGCATTTAGGCCCGAACCACAGTTTTGCATCTTTTTACATGCCGAATGTTTCCGAAATGCTCCAAACACTCCCAAACATCATTTTGGGTCCAATGGAGTAGAATGGATGCATTTGGTGCGAAACCATTTTCACAATTTCGGTATCCCGAAATAGTGCATTCAAGCCCGAAACACAAGTTTTGCATCTTTTTACAAGCCGAAGGTTTCCAAAATGCTCCAATACACTCCCAAACATCATTTTCGGGCCAATGGAGTAGAATGAATGTTTTTATTGCGAAACCATTTTTGCAACTTCAGTACCCCGAAATAGTGCATTTAGGCCCGAACCACAAGTTTTGCATCTTTTTACATGCTGAATGTTTCCGAAATGCTCCATACACTCCCAAACATCATTTTGGGTCCAATGGAGTAGAATGGATGCATTTGGTGCGAAACCATTTTCGCAACTTCGGTACCCCGGAATAGTGCAATGAGGTCTGAAGCACAAGTTTTGTATCTTTTCACATGCCGAAGGTTTCCGAAATGCACCAAAACACTCCCAAACATAATTTTGGGTTCAATGGAGTAGAATGGATGCATTTGGTGCGAAACCATTTTCACAACTTCGGTACCCCGAAGTAGTGCTTTCATGCCCGAAACTAAAGTTTTGCATCTTTTTACATGTCGAAGGTTTCCAAAATGCTCCAATACACTCCCAAACATCATTTTGGGTCCAATGGAGTAGAATGAATGCTTTTATTGTGAAACCATTTTCACAACTTCGGTATCTCGGAATAGTGCAATGAGGTCCGAAACACAAGTTTTATATCTTTTCACATGCCGAAAGTTTCCGAAATGCTCCAAAACACTCCCAAACATCATTTTGGGTCCAACGGAGTAGAATGGATGCATTTGGTGCGAAACCATTTTCACAACTTCGGTACCCCGAAATAGTGCATTTAGGCCCGAACCACAGTTTTGCATCTTTTTACATGCCGAATGTTTCCGAAATGCTCCAAACAATCCCAAACATCATTTTGGGTCCAATGGAGTAGAATGGATGCATTTGGTGCGAAACCATTTTCACAATTTCGATATCCCGAAATAGTGCATTCAATCCCGAAACACAAGTTTTGCATCTTTTTACATGCCGAAGGTTTCCAAAATGCTCGAATACACTCCCAAACATCATTTTGGGTCCAATGGACTAGAATGAATGCTTTTATTGTGAAACCATTTTCGCAACTTCGGTACCCCGGAATAGTGCAATGAGGTCCGAAACACAAGTTTTGTATCTTTTCACATGCCGAAGGTTTCCGAAATGCTCCAAAACACTTCCAAACATCATTTTGGGTCCAATGGAGTAGAATGGATGCATTTGGTGCGAAACCATTTTCACAACTTCGGTACCCCGAAAAAGTGCATTTAGGGCCGAACCACAGTTTTGCATCTTTTTACATGCCGAATGTTTCCGAAATGCTCCAAACACTCCCAAACATCATTTTGGGTCTAATGGAGTAGAATGGATGCATTTGGTGCGAAACCATTTTCACAACTTCGGTATCCCGAAATAGTGCATTCAAGCCCGAAACACAAGTTTTGCATCTTTTTACACGCCGAAGGTTTCCAAAATGCTCCAACACACTCGCAAACATCATTTTGGGTCCAATGAGGTAGAATGAATGCTTTTATTGCGAAACCATTTTCGCAACTTCGGTACTCCGGAATAGTGCAATGAGGTCCGAAACACAAGTTTTGTATCTTTTCACATGCCGAAGGTTTCCGAAATGCTCCAAAACACTCCCAAACATCATTTTGGGTCCAATGGAGTAGAATGGATGCATTTGGTGCGAAACCATTTTCACAATTTCGCTACCCCGAAATAGTGCATTCAAGCCTGAAACACAAGTTTTGCATCTTTTTACAAGCTGAAGGTTTCCAAAATGCTCCAATACACTCCGAAACATCATTTTGGGTCCATTGGAGTTGAATGGATGCATTTGGTGCGAAACCATTTTCGCAACTTCGGTACCCCGGAATAGTGCAATGAGGTCCGAAGCACAAGTTTTGTATCTTTTCACATGCCGAAGGTTTCCGAAATGCTCCAAAATACTCCCAAACATCATTTTGGGTTCAATGGAGTAGAATGAATGCATTTGGTGCGAAACCATTTTCACAACTTCGGTACCCCGAAATAGTGCATTCAAGCCCGAAACTCAAGTTTTGCATCTTTTTACATGCCGAAGGTTTCCAAAATGCTCCAATACACTCCCAAACATCATGTTGGGTCCAATGGAGTAGAATGAATGCTTTTATTGTGAAACCATTTTCGCAACTTCGGTACCCCGGAATAGTGCAATGAGGTCCGAAACACAAGTTTTGTATCTTTTCACATGCCGAAGGTTTCCGAAATGCTCCAAAACACTCCCGAACATATTTTGGGTTCAATGGAGTAGAATGGATGCATTTGGTGCGAAACCATTTTCACAACTTTGGTACCCCGAAATAGTGCATTCAAGACCGAAACACAAGTTTTGCATATTTTTACATGCCGAAGGTTTCCAAAGTGCTCCAATACACTCCCAAACATCATTTTGGGTCCAATGGAATAGAATGTATCCTTTTATTGCGCAACCATTTTCGCAACTTCTGTACCCCGAAATAGTGCATTTAGGCCCGAACCACAGTTTTGCATCTTTTTACATGCTGAATGTTTCCGAAATGCTCCAAACACTCCCAAACATCATTTTGAGTCCAATGGAGTAGAATGGATGCATTTGGTGCGAAACCATTTTCACAATTTCGGTATCCCGAAATAGTGCATTCAAACCCGAAACACAAGTTTTGCATCTTTTTACAAGCCGAAGGTTTCCAAAATGCTCCAATACACTCCCAAACATCATTTTCGGGCCAATGGAGTAGAATGAATGTTTTTATTGCGAAACCATTTTTGCAACTTCAGTACCCCGAAATAGTGCATTTAGGCCCGAACCACAAGTTTTGCATCTTTTTACATGCCGAATGTTTCCGAAATGCTCCATACACTCCCAAACATCATTTTAGGTCCAATGGAGTAGAATGGATGCATTTGGTGCGAAACCATTTTCGTAACTTCGGTACCCCGGAATAGTGCAATGAGGTCCGAAGCACAAGTTTTGTATCTTTTCACATGCCGAAGGTTTCCGAAATGCTCCAAAACACTCCCAAACATAATTTTGGGTTCAATGGAGTAGAATGGATGCATTTGGTGCGAAACCATTTTCACAACTTCGGTACCCCGAAATAGTGCATTCAAGCCCGAAACTCAAGTTTTGCATCTTTTTACATGCCGAAGGTTTCCAAAATGCTCCAATACACTCCCAAACACCATTTTGGGTCCAATGGAGTAGAATGAATGCTTTTATTGCGCAACCATTTTCGCAACTTCTGTACCCCGAAATGGTGCATTTAGGCCCGAACCACAATTTTGCATCTTTTAACGTGCCGAATGTTTCTGAAATGCTCCAAACACTCGCAAACATCATTTTGGGTCCAATGGAGTAGAATGGATGCATTTGGTGCGAAACTATTTTCACAATTTCGGTATCCCAAAATAGTGTATTCAATCCCGAAACACAAGTTTTGCATCTTTTTACATGCCGAAGGTTTCCAAAATGCTCGAATACACTCCCAAACAACATTTTGGGTCCAATGGAGTAGAATGAATGCTTTTATTGCGCAACCATTTTCGCAACTTCTGTACCCTGAAATAGTGCATTTAGGCCCGAACCACAAGTTTTGCATCTTTTTACATGCCGAATGTTTCCGAAATGCTCCAAACACTCCCAAACATCATTTTGGGTCCAATGGAGTAGAATGGATGCATTTGGTGCGAAACCATTTTCACAACTTCGGTACCCCGAAATAGTGCATTCAAGACCGAAACACAAGTTTTGCATATTTTTACATGCCGAAGGTTTCCAAAGTGCTCCAATACACTCCCAAACATCATTTTGGGTCCAATGGAGTAGAATGTATCCTTTTATTGTGCAACCATTTTCACAATTTCGGTACCCCGAAATAGTGCATTCAAGCCCGAAACACAAGTTTTGCATCTTTTTACAAGCCGAAGGTTTCCAAAATGCTCCAATACACTCCCAAACATCATTTTCGGTCCAATGGAGTAGAATGAATGTTTTTATTGCGAAACCATTTTTGCAACTTCAGTACCCCGAAATAGTGCATTTAGGCCCGAACCACAAGTTTTGCATCTTTTTACATGTCGAATGTTTCCGAAATGCTCCATACACTCCCAAACATCATTTTGGGTCCAATGGAGTAGAATGGATGCATTTGGTGCGAAACCATTTTCGCAACTTCGGTACCCCGGAATAGTGCAATGAGGTCTGAAGCACAAGTTTTGTATCTTTTCACATGCCGAAAGTTTCCGAAATGCTCCAAAAGACTCCCAAACATAATTTTGGGTTCAATGGAGTAGAATGGATGCATTTGGTGCGAAACCATTTTCACAACTTCGGTACCCCGAAATATTGCATTCAAGCCCGAAACTCAAGTTTTGCATCTTTTTACATGCCGAAGGTTTCCAAAATGCTCCAATACGCTCCCAAACATCATTTTGGGTCCAATGGAGTAGAATGAATGCTTTTATTGCGCAACCATTTTCGCAACTTCTGTACCCCGAAATAGTGCATTTAGGCCCGAACCACAGTTTTGCATCTTTTAACATGCCGAATGTTTCTGAAATGCTCCAAACACTCGCAAACAGCATTTTGGGTCCAATGGAGTAGAATGGATGCATTTGGTGCGAAACCATTTTCACAATTTCAGTATCCCGAAATAGTGCATTCAATCCCGAAACACAAGTTTTGCATCTTTTTACATGCCGAAGGTTTCCAAAATGCTCGAATACACTCCCAAACAACATTTTGGGTCCAATGGAGTAGAATGAATGCTTTTATTGTGAAACCATTTTCGCTACTTCGGTACCCCGGAATAGTGCAATGAGGTCCGAAACACAAGTTTTGTATCTTTTCACATGCCGAAGGTTTCCGAAATGCTCCAAAACACTCCCAAACTTCTTTTTGGGTTCAATGGAGTAGAATGGATGCATTTGGTGCGAAACCATTTTCACAACTTCGGTACCCCGAAATAGTGCATTCAAGACCGAAACACAAATTTTGCATATTTTTACATGCCGAAGGTTTCCAAAGTGCTCCAATACACTCCCAAACATCATTTTGGGTCCAATGGAGTAGAATGAATGTTTTTATTGCGAAACCATTTTTGCAACTTCAGTACCCCGAAATAGTGCATTTAGGCCCGAACCACAAGTTTTGCATCTTTTTACATGCCGAATGTTTCCGAAATGCTCCGTACACTCCCAAACATCATTTTGGGTCCAATGGAGTAGAATGGATGCATTTGGTGCGAAACTATTTTCGCAACTTCGGTACCCCAGAATAGTGCAATGAGGTCCGAAGCACAAGTTTTGTATCTTTTCACATGCCGAAGGTTTCCGAAATGCTGCAAAACACTCCCAAACATAATTTTGGGTTCAATGGAGTAGAATGGATGCATTTGGTGCGAAACCATTTTCACAACTTCAGTACCCCGAAATAGTGCATTCAAGCCCGAAACTAAAGTTTTGCATCATTTTACATGTCGATGGTTTCCAAAATGCTCCAATACACTCCCAAACATCATTTTGGGTCCAATGGAGTAGAATGAATGCTTTTATTGTGAAACCATTTTCGCAACTTCGGTATCTCGGAATAGTGCAATGAGGTCCGAAACACAAGTTTTATATCTTTTCACATGCCGAAAGTTTCCGAAATGCTCCAAAACACTCCCAAACATCATTTTGGGTCCAATGGAGTAGAATGGATGCATTTGGTGCGAAACCATTTTCACAACTTCGGTACCCCGAAATAGTGCATTTAGGCCCGAACCACAGTTTTGCATCTTTTTACATGCCGAATGTTTTTGAAATGCTCCAAACAATCCCAAACATCATTTTGGGTCCAATGGAGTAGAATGGATGCATTTGGTGCGAAACCATTTTCACAATTTTGATATCCCGAAATAGTGCATTCAATCCCGAAACACAAGTTTTGCATCTTTTTACATGCCGAAGGTTTCCAAAATGCTCGAATACACTCCCAAACATCATTTTGGGTCCAATGGAGTAGAATGAATGCTTTTATTGTGAAACCATTTTCGCAACTTCGGTACCCCGGAATAGTGCAATGAGGTCCGAAACACAAGTTTTGTATCTTTTTACATGCCGAATGTTTCCGAAATGCTCCAAACACTCCCAAACATCATTTTGGGTCCAATGGAGTAGAATGGATGCATTTGGTGCCAATCCATTTTCACAATTTCAGAATCCCTAAATAGTGCATTAAAGCCCGAAACAGAAGTTTTGCATCTTTTTACATGCCGAAGGTTTCCAAAATGCTCGAATACACTCCCAAACATCATTTTGGGTCCAATGGAGTAGAATGAATGCTTTTATTGTGAAACCATTTTCGCAACTTCGGTACCCCGGAATAGTGCAATGAGGTCCGAAACACAAGTTTTGTTTCTTTTCACATGCTGAAGGTTTCCGAAATGCTCCAAAACACTTCCAAACATCATTTTGGGTCCAACGGAGTAGAATGGATGCATTTGGTGCGAAACCATTTCACCAACTTCGGTACCCCGAAATAGTGCATTTAGGCCCGAACCACAGTTTTGCATCTTTTTACATGCCGAATGTTTCCGAAATGCTCCAAACACTCCCAAACATCATTTTGGGTCTAATGGAGTAGAATGGATGCATTTGGTGCGAAGCCATTTTCACAACTTCGGTACCACGAAATAGTGCATTCAAGCCCGAAACTCAAGCTTTGCATCTTTTTACATGCCGAAGGTTTCCAAAATGCTCCAATACACTCGCAAACATCATTTTGGGTCCAATGAGGTAGAATGAATGCTTTTATTGTGAAACCATTTTCGCAACTTCGGTACTCCGGAATAGTGCAATGAGGTCCGAAACACAAGTTTTGTATCTTTTCACATGCCGAAGGTTTCCGAAATGCTCCAAAACACTCCCAAACATCATTTTGGGTCCAATGGAGTAGAATGGATGCATTTGGTGCGAAACCATTTTCACAATTTCGGTACCCCGAAATAGTGCATTCAAGCCCGAAACACAAGTTTTGCATCTTTTTACAAGCCGAAGGTTTCCAAAATGCTCCAATACACTCCGAAACATCATTTTGGGTCCATTGGAGTTGAATGGATGCATTTGGTGCGAAACCATTTTCGCAACTTCGGTACCCCGGAATAGTGCAATGAGGTCCGAAGCACAAGTTTTGTATCTTTTCACATGCTGAAGGTTTCCGAAATGCTGCAAAATACTCCCAAACATCATTTTGGGTTCAATGGAGTAGAATGGATGCATTTGGTGCGAAACCATTTTCACAACTGCGGTACCCCGAAATAGTGCATTCAAGCCCGAAACTCAAGTTTTGCATCTTTTTACATGCCGAAGGTTTCCAAAATGCTCCAATACACTCCCAAACATCATTTTGGGTCCAATGGAGTAGAATGAATGCTTTTATTGTGAAACCATTTTCGCAACTTCGGTACCCCGGAATAGTGCAATGAGGTCCAAAACACAAGTTTTGTACCTTTTCACATGCCGAAGGTTTCCGAAATGCTCCAAAACACTCCTGAACATATTTTTGGGTTCAATGGAGTAGAATGGATGCATTTGGTGCGAAACCATTTTCACAACTTCGGTACCCCGAAATAGTGCATTCAAGACCGAAACACAAGTTTTGCATATTTTTACATGCCGAAGGTTTCCAAAGTGCTCCAATACACTCCCAAACATCATTTTGGGTCCAATGGAGTAGAATGTATCCTTTTATTGCGCAACCATTTTCGCAACTTCTGTACCCCGAAATAGTGCATTTAGGCCCGGACCACAGTTTTGCATCTTTTTACATGCCGAATGTTTCCGAAATGCTCCAAACACTCCCAAACATCATTTTGGGTCCAATGGAGTAGAATGGATGCATTTGGTGCGAAACCATTTTCACAATTTCGGTATCCCGAAATAGTGCATTCAAGCCCGAAACACAAGTTTTGCATCTTTTTACAAGCCGAAGGTTTCCAAAATGCTCCAATACACTCCCAAACATCATTTTCGGGCCAATGGAGTAGAATGAATGTTTTTATTGCGAAACCATTTTTGCAACTTCAGTACCCCGAAATAGTGCATTCAGGCCCGAACCACAAGTTTTGCATCTTTTTACATGCTGAATGTTTCCGAAATGCTCCATACACTCCCAAACATCATTTTGGGTCCAATGGAGTAGAATGGATGCATTTGGTGCGAAACCATTTTCGCAACTTCGGTACCCCGGAATAGTGCAATGAGGTCCGAAGCACAAGTTTTGTATCTTTTCACATGCCGAAGGTTTCCGAAATGCTCCAAAACACTCCCAAACATAATTTTGGGTTCAATGGAGTAGAATGGATGCATTTGGTGCGAAACCATTTTCACAACTTCGGTACCCCGAAATAGTGCATTCATGCCCGAAACTAAAGTTTTGCATCTTTTTACATGTCGAAGGTTTCCAAAATGCTCCAATACACTCCCAAACATCATTTTGGGTCCAATGGAGTAGAATGAATGCTTTTATTGTGAAACCATTTTCGCAACTTCGGTATCTTGGAATAGTGCAATGAGGTCCGAAACACAAGTTTTATATCTTTTCACATGCCGAAAGTTTCCGAAATGCTCCAAAACACTCCCAAACATCATTTTGGGTCCAATGGAGTAGAATGGATGCATTTGGTGCGAAACCATTTTCACAATTTCGATATCCCGAAATAGTACATTCAATCCCGAAACACAGGTTTTGCTTCTTTTAACATGCCGAAGGTTTCCAAAATGCTCGAATATACTCCCAAACATCAGTTTGGGTCCAATGGAGTAGAACGAATGCTTTTATTGTGAATCCATTTTCGCAACTTCGATACCCCGGAATAGTGCAATGAGGTCCGAAACACAAGTTTTGTATCTTTTCACATACCGAAAGTTTCCGAAATGCTCCAAAACACTCCCAAACATCATTTTGGGTTCAATGGAGTAGAATGGATGCATTTGGTGCGAAACCATTTTCACAACTTCGGTACCCCGAAATAGTGCATTTAGGCCTGAACCACAGTTTTGCATCTTTTTACATGCCGAATGTTTCCGAAATGCTCCAAACACTCCCAAACATCATTTTGGGTCCAATGGAGTAGAATGGATGCATTTGGTGCGAAACCATTTTCACAATTTCGGTATCCCTAAATAGTGCATTAAAGCCCGAAATAGAAGTTTTGCATCTTTTTACATGCCGAAGGTTTCCAAAATGCTCGAATACACTCCCAAACATCATTTTGGGTCCAATGGAGTAGAATGAATGCTTTTATTGTGAAACCATTTTCGCAACTTCGGTACCCCGGAATAGTGCAATGAGGTCCGAAACACAAGTTTTGTATCTTTTCACATGCCGAAGGTTTCCGAAATGCTCCAAAACACTCAAGAACATCGTTTTGGGTTCAACGGAGTAGAATGGATGCATTTGGTGCGAAACCATTTTCACAACTTCGGTACCCCGAAATAGTGCATTCAAGACCGAAACACAAGTTTTGCATATTTTTACATGCCGAAGGTCTCCAAAGTGCTCCAATACACTCCCAAACATCATTTTGGGTCTAATGGAGTAGAATGTATCCTTTTATTGCGCAACCATTTTCGCAACTTCTGTACCCCGAAATAGTGCATTTAGGCCCGAACCATAGTTTTGCATCTTTTTACATGCCGAATGTTTCCGAAATGCTCCAAACACTCCCAAACATCATTTTGGGTCCAATGGAGTAGAATGGATGCATTTGGTGCGAAACCATTTTCACAATTTCGGTATCCCGAAATAGTGCATTCAAGCCCGAAACACAAGTTTTGCATCTTTTTACAAGCCGAAGGTTTCCAAAATGCTCCAATACACTCCCAAACATCATTTTCGGGCCAATGGAGTAGAATGAATGTTTTTATTGCGAAACCATTTTTGCAACATTAGTACCCCGAAATAGCGCATTTAGGCCCGAACCACAAGTTTTGCATCTTTTTACATGCCGAATGTTTCCGAAATGCTCCATACACTCCCAAACATCATTTTAGGTCCAATGGAGTAGAATGGATGCATTTGGTGCGAAACCATTTTCGTAACTTCGGTACCCGGAAATAGTCAAGCCCGAAACTCATGTTTTGCATCTTTTTACATGCCGAAGGTTTCAAAAATGCTCCAATACACTCCCAAACATCATTTTGGGTCCAATGCAGTAGAATGAATGCTTTTATTGCGCAACCATTTTCGCAACTTCTGTACCCCGAAATAGTGCATTTAGGCCCGAACCACAAGTTTTGCATCTTTTTACATGCCGAATGTTTCCGAAATGCTCCAAACACTCCCAAACATCATTTTGGGTCCAATGGAGTAGAATGGATGCATTTGGTGCGAAACCATTTTCACAACTTCGGTACCCCGAAATAGTGCATTCAAGACCGAAACACAAGTTTTGCATATTTTTACATGCCGAAGGTTTCCAAAGTGCTCCAATACACTCCCAAACATCATTTTGGGTCCAATGGAGTAGAATGTATCCTTTTATTGCGCAACCATTTTCGCAACTTCTGTACCCCGAAATAGTGCATTTAGGCCCGAACCACAGTTTTGTATCTTTTCACATGCCGAAGGTTTCCGAAATGCTCCAAAACACTCCCAAACATCTTTTTGGGTTCAATGGAGTAGAATGGATGCATTTGGTGCGAAACCATTTTCACAACTTCGGTACCCCGAAATAGTGCATTCAAGCCCGAAACACAAGTTTTGGAGCTTTTTACATGCCGAAGGTTTCAAAAATGCTCCAATACACTCCCAAACATCATTTTGGATCCAATGGAGTAGAATGAATGCTTTTATTCCGCAACCATTTTCGCAACTTCTGTACCACGAAATAGTGCATTTACGCCCGAACCATAGTTTTGCATCTTTTTACATGCCGAATGTTTCCAAAATGCTCGAATACACTCCCAAACATCATTTTAGGTCCAATGGAGTAGAATGAATGCTTTTATTGTGAAACCATTTTCGCAACTTCGGTACCCCGGAATAGTGCAAGGAGGTCCGAAGCACAAGTTTTGTATCTTTTCACATGCCGAAGGTTTCCGAAATGCTCCAAAACACTCCCGAACATCTTTTTGGGTTCAATGGAGTAGAATGGATGCATTTGGTGCGAAACCATTTTCACAACTTTGGTACCCCGAAATAGTCCATTCAAGACCGAAACACAAATTTTGCATATTTTTACATGCCGAAGGTTTCCAAAATGCTCCAATACACTCCCAAACATCATTTTGGGTCCAATGGAGTAGAATGAATCATTTTATTGCGCAACCATTTTCGCAACTTCTGTACCCCGAAATACTGCATTTAGGCCCGAACCACAGTTTTGCATCTTTTTACATGCCGAATGTTTCCGACATGCTCCAAACACTCCCAAACATCATTTTGGGTCCAATGGAGTAGAATGGATGCATTTGGTGCGAAACCATTTTCGTAACTTCGGTACCCGGAAATAGTTCATTCAAGCCCGAAACACATGTTTTGCATCTTTTTACATGCCGAAGGTTTCAAAAATGCTCCAATACACTCCCAAACATCATTTTGGGTCCAATGCAGTAGAATGAATGCTTTTATTGCGCAACCATTTTCGCAACTTCTGTACCCCGAAATAGTGCATTTAGGCCCGAACCACAAGTTTTGCATCTTTTTACATGCCGAATGTTTCGGAAATGCTCCAAACACTCCCAAACATCATTTTGGGTCCAATGGAGTAGAATGGATGCATTTGGTGCGAAACCATTTTCACAACTTCGGTACCCCGAAATAGTGCATTCAAGACCGAAACACAAGTTTTGCATATTTTTACATGCCGAAGGTTTCCAAAGTGCTCCAATACACTCCCAAACATCATTTTGGGTCCAATGGAGTAGAATGTATCCTTTTATTGTGCAACCATTTTCGCAACTTCTGTACCCCGAAATAGTGCATTTAGGCCCGAACCACAGTTTTGTATCTTTTCACATGCCGAAGGTTTCCGAAATGCTCCAAAACACTCCCAAACATCTTTTTGGGTTCAATGGAGTAGAATGGATGCATTTGGTGCGAAACCATTTTCACAACTTCGGTACCCCGAAATAGTGCATTTAGGCCTGAACCACAGTTTTGCATCTTTTTACATGCCGAATGTTTCCGAAATGCTCCAAACACTCCCAAACATCATTTTGGGTCCAATGGAGTAGAATGGATGCATTTGGTGCGAAACCATTTTCACAATTTCGGTATCCCTAAATAGTGCATTAAAGCCCGAAATAGAAGTTTTGCATCTTTTTACATGTCGAAGGTTTCCAAAATGCTCGAATACACTCCCAAACATCATTGTGGGTCCAATGGAGTAGAATGAATGCTTTTATTGTGAAACCATTTTCGCAACTTCGGTACCCCGGAATAGTGCAATGAGGTCCGAAACACAAGTTTTGTATCTTTTCACATGCCGAAGGTTTCCGAAATGCTCCAAAACACTCCCGAACATCGTTTTGGGTTCAACGGAGTAGAATGGATGCATTTGGTGCGAAACCATTTTCACAACTTCGGTACCCCGAAATAGTGCATTCAAGACCGAAACACAAGTTTTGCATATTTTTACATGCCGAAGGTCTCCAAAGTGCTCCAATACACTCCCAAACATCATTTTGGGTCTAATGGAGTAGAATGTATCCTTTTATTGCGCAACCATTTTCGCAACTTCTGTACCCCGAAATAGTGCATTTAGGCCCAAACCACAGTTTTGCATCTTTTTACATGCCGAATGTTTCCGAAATGCTCCAAACACTCCCAAACATCATTTTGGGTCCAATGGAGTAGAATGGATGCATTTGGTGCGAAACTATTTTCACAATTTCGGTATCCCGAAATAGTGCATTCAAGCCCGAAACACAAGTTTTGCATCTTTTTACAAGCCGAAGGTTTCCAAAATGCTCCAATACACTCCCAAACATCATTTTCGGGCCAATGGAGTAGAATGAATGTTTTTATTGCGAAACCATTTTTGCAACATTAGTACCCCGAAATAGCGCATTTAGGCCCGAACCACAAGTTTTGCATCTTTTTACATGCCGAATGTTTCTGAAATGCTCCATACACTCCCAAACATCATTTTAGGTCCAATGGAGTAGAATGGATGCATTTGGTGCGAAACCATTTTCGTAACTTCGGTACCCGGAAATAGTTCATTCAAGCCCGAAACACATGTTTTGCATCTTTTTACATGCCGAAGGTTTCAAAAATGCTCCAATACACTCCCAAACATCATTTTGGGTCCAATGCAGTAGAATGAATGCTTTTATTGCGCAACCATTTTCGCAACTTCTGTACCCCGAAATAGTGCATTTAGGCCCGAACCACAAGTTTTGCATCTTTTTACATGCCGAATGTTTCCGAAATGCTCCAAACACTCCCAAACATCATTTTGGGTCCAATGGAGTAGAATGGATGCATTTGGTGCGAAACCATTTTCACAACTTCGGTACCCCGAAATAGTGCATTCAAGACCGAAACACAAGTTTTGCATATTTTTACATGCCGAAGGTTTCCAAAGTGCTCCAATACACTCCCAAACATCATTTTGGGTCCAATGGAGTAGAATGTATCCTTTTATTGTGCAACCATTTTCGCAACTTCTGTACCCCGAAATAGTGCATTTAGGCCCGAACCACAGTTTTGTATCTTTTCACATGCCGAAGGTTTCCGAAATGCTCCAAAACACTCCCAAACATCTTTTTGGGTTCAATGGAGTAGAATGGATGCATTTGGTGCGAAACCATTTTCACAACTTCGGTACCCCGAAATAGTGCATTTAGGCCTGAACCACAGTTTTGCATCTTTTTACATGCCGAATGTTTCCGAAATGCTCCAAACACTCCCAAACATCATTTTGGGTCCAATGGAGTAGAATGGATGCATTTGGTGCGAAACCATTTTCACAATTTCGGTATCCCTAAATAGTGCATTAAAGCCCGAAATAGAAGTTTTGCATCTTTTTACATGTCGAAGGTTTCCAAAATGCTCGAATACACTCCCAAACATCATTGTGGGTCCAATGGAGTAGAATGAATGCTTTTATTGTGAAACCATTTTCGCAACTTCGGTACCCCGGAATAGTGCAATGAGGTCCGAAACACAAGTTTTGTATCTTTTCACATGCCGAAGGTTTCCGAAATGCTCCAAAACACTCCCGAACATCGTTTTGGGTTCAACGGAGTAGAATGGATGCATTTGGTGCGAAACCATTTTCACAACTTCGGTACCCCGAAATAGTGCATTCAAGACCGAAACACAAGTTTTGCATATTTTTACATGCCGAAGGTCTCCAAAGTGCTCCAATACACTCCCAAACATCATTTTGGGTCTAATGGAGTAGAATGTATCCTTTTATTGCGCAACCATTTTCGCAACTTCTGTACCCCGAAATAGTGCATTTAGGCCCAAACCACAGTTTTGCATCTTTTTACATGCCGAATGTTTCCGAAATGCTCCAAACACTCCCAAACATCATTTTGGGTCCAATGGAGTAGAATGGATGCATTTGGTGCGAAACTATTTTCACAATTTCGGTATCCCGAAATAGTGCATTCAAGCCCGAAACACAAGTTTTGCATCTTTTTACAAGCCGAAGGTTTCCAAAATGCTCCAATACACTCCCAAACATCATTTTCGGGCCAATGGAGTAGAATGAATGTTTTTATTGCGAAACCATTTTTGCAACATTAGTACCCCGAAATAGCGCATTTAGGCCCGAACCACAAGTTTTGCATCTTTTTACATGCCGAATGTTTCTGAAATGCTCCATACACTCCCAAACATCATTTTAGGTCCAATGGAGTAGAATGGATGCATTTGGTGCGAAACCATTTTCGTAACTTCGGTACCCGGAAATAGTTCATTCAAGCCCGAAACACATGTTTTGCATCTTTTTACATGCCGAAGATTTCAAAAATGCTCCAATACACTCCCAAACATCATTTTGGGTCCAATGCAGTAGAATGAATGCTTTTATTGCGCAACCATTTTCGCAACTTCTGTACCCCGAAATAGTGCATTTAGGCCCGAACCACAAGTTTTGCATCTTTTTACATGCCGAATGTTTCCGAAATGCTCCAAACACTCCCAAACATCATTTTGGGTCCAATGGAGTAGAATGGATGCATTTGGTGCGAAACCATTTTCACAACTTCGGTACCCCGAAATAGTGCATTCAAGACCGAAACACAAGTTTTGCATATTTTTACATGCCGAAGGTTTCCAAAGTGCTCCAATACACTCCCAAACATCATTTTGGGTCCAATGGAGTAGAATGTATCCTTTTATTGCGCAACCATTTTCGCAACTTCTGTACCCCGAAATAGTGCATTTAGGCCCGAACCACAGTTTTGTATCTTTTCACATGCCGAAGGTTTCCGAAATGCTGCAAAACACTCCCAAACATCTTTTTGGGTTCAATGGAGTAGAATGGATGCATTTGGTGCGAAACCATTTTCACAACTTCGGTACCTCGAAATAGTGCATTCAAGCCCGAAACACAAGTTTTGGAGCTTTTTACATGCCGAAGGTTTCAAAAATGCTCCAATACACTCCCAAACATCATTTTGGATCCAATGGAGTAGAATGAATGCTTTTATTCCGCAACCATTTTCGCAACTTCTGTACCACGAAATAGTGCATTTAGGCCCGAACCATAGTTTTGCATCTTTTTACATGCCGAATGTTTCCAAAATGCTCGAATACACTCCCAAACATCATTTTAGGTCCAATGGAGTAGAATGAATGCTTTTATTGTTAAACCATTTTCGCAACTTCGGTACCCCGGAATAGTGCAAGGAGGTCCGAAGCACAAGTTTTGTATCTTTTCACATGCCGAAGGTTTCCGAAATGCTCCAAAACACTCCCGAACATCTTTTTGGGTTCAATGGAGTAGAATGGATGCATTTGGTGCGAAACCATTTTCACAACTTTGGTACCCCGAAATAGTGCATTCAAGACCGAAACACAAATTTTGCATATTTTTACATGCCGAAGGTTTCCAAAATGCTCCAATACACTCCCAAACATCATTTTGGGTCCAATGGAGTAGAATGAATCATTTTATTGCGCAACCATTTTCGCAACTTCTGTTCCCCGAAATACTGCATTTAGGCCCGAACCACAGTTTTGCATCTTTTTACATGCCGAATGTTTCCGACATGCTCCAAACACTCCCAAACATCATTTTGGGTCCAATGGAGTAGAATGGATGCATTTGGTGCGAAACCATTTTCACAATTTCAGTACCCCAAAATAGTTCATTCAAGCCCGAAACACAAGTTTTGCATCTTTTTACAAGCCGAAGGTTTCAAAAATGCTCCAATACACTCCCAAACATCATTTTGGATCCAATGGAGTAGAATGAATGCTTTTATTGCGCAACCATTTTCGCAACATCTGTACCCCAAAATAGTGCATTTAGGCCCGAACCATAGTTTTGCATCTTTTTACATGCCGAAGGTTTCCAAAATGCTCCAAACACTCCCAAACATCATTTTGAGTCCAATGGAGTAGATTGGATGCATTTGGTGCGAAACCATTTTCACAATTTCGGTATCCCGAAATAGTGCATTCAATCCCGAAACACACGTTTTGCATCTTTTTACATGCCGAAGGTTTCCAAAATGCTCGAATACACTCCCAAACATCATTTTGGGTCCAATGGAGTAGAATGAATGCTTTTATTGCGCAACCATTTTCGCAACTTCGGTACCCCGAAATAGTGCAATGAGGTCCGAAGCACAAGTTTTGTATATTTTCACATGCCGAAGGTTTCCGAAATGCTCCAAAACACTTCCAAACATAATTTTGGGTTCAATGGAGTAGAATGGATGCATTTGGTGCGAAACCATTTTCACAACTTCGGTACCCGGAAATAGTTCACTCAAGCCCGAAACACATGTTTTGCATCTTTTTACATGCCGATGGTTTCCAAAATGCTCCAATACACTCCCAAATATCATTTTGGGTCCAATGGAGTAGAATGAATGTTTTTATTGCGAAACCATTTTCGCAACTTCAGTACCCGAAATAGTGCATTTAGGCCCGAACCACAAGTTTTGCATCTTTTTACATGCTGAATGTTTCCGAAATGCTCCAAACACTCCCAAACATTATTTTGGATCCATTGGAGTAGAATGGATGCATTTGGTGCGAAACCATTTTCGCGACTTCGGTACCCCGGAATAGTGCAATGAGGTCCGAAGCACAAGTTTTGTATCTTTTCACATGCCGAAGGTTTCCGAAATGCTCCAAAACACTCCCAAACATCATTTTGGGTTCAATCGAGTAGAATGAATGCATTTGGTGCGAAACCATTTTCACAACTTCGGTACCCCGAAATAGTGCATTCAAGCCCAAAACTCAAGTTTTGCATCTTTTTACATGCCGAAGGTTTCCAAAATGCTCCAATACACTCCCAAACATCATTTTGGGTCCAATGGAGTAGAATGAATGTTTTTATTGCGCAACCATTTTCACAACTTCCGTACCCCGAAATAGTGCATTTAGCCCCGAACCACAGTTTTGCATCTTTTTACATGCTGAATGTTTCCGAAATGCTCCAAACACTCCCAAACATCATTTTGGATCCAATGGAGTAGAATGGATGAATTTGGTGCGAAACCATTTTCACAATTTCGGTATCCCGAAATAGTGCATTCAACCCCGAAACACAAGTTTTGCATCTTTTTACATGCCGAAGGTTTCCAAAATGCTCGAATACACTCCCAAACATCATTTTGGGTCCAATGGAGTAGAATGAATGCTTTTATTGTGAAACCATTTTCGCAACTTCGGTACCCCGGAATAGTGCAATGATGTCCGAAGCTCAAGTTTTGTATCTTTTCACATGCCGAAGGTTTCCGAAATGCTCCAAAACACTCCCGAACATCTTTTTGGGTTCAATGGAGTAGAATGGATACATTTGGTGCGAAACCATTTTCACAACTTCGGTACCCCGAAATAGTGCATTCAAGACCGAAACACAAGTTTTGCATATTTTTACATGCCGAAGGTTTCCAAAGTGCTCCAATACACTCCCAAACATCATTTTGGGTCCAATGGAGTAGAATGAATCCTTTTATTGCGCAACCAATTTCGCAACTTCTGTACCCCGAAATACTGCATTTAGGCCCGAACCACAGTTTTGCATCTTTTTACATGCCGAATGTTTCCTACATGCTCCAAACACTCCCAAACATCATTTTGGGTCCAATGGAGTAGAATGGATGCATTTGGTGCGAAACCATTTTCACAATATCAGTACCCCCGAAATAGTGCATTTAAGCCCGAAACACAAGTTTTGCATCTTTTTACAAGCCGAAGGTTTCCAAAATGCTCCAATACACTCCCAAACATCATTTTCGGTCCAATGGAGTAGAATGAATGTTTTTATTGCGAAACCATTTTTGCAACTTCAGTACCCCGAAATAGTGCATTTAGGCCCGAACCACAGTTTTGCATCGTTTTACATGCTGAATGTTTTCGAAATGCTCCAAATACTCCCAAACATCATTTTGGGTCCAATGGAGTAGAATGGATGCATTTGGTGCGAAACCATTTTGACAATTTCGGTATCCCGAAATAGTGCATTCAATCCCGAAACACAAGTTTTGCATCTTTTTACATGCCGAAGGTTTCCAAAATGCTCGAATACACTCCCAAACATCATTTTGGGTCCAATGGAGTAGAATGAATGCTTTTATTGTGAAACCATTTTCGCAACTTTGGTACCCCGGAATAGTGCAATGAGGTCCGAAACACAAGTTTTGTATCTTTTCACATGCCGAAGGTTTCCGAAATGCACCAAAGCACTCTCGAACATCTTTTTGGGTTCAATGGAGTAGAATGGATGCATTTGGTGCGAAACCATTTTCACAACTTCGGTACCCCGAAATAGTGCATTCAAGACCGAAACTCAAGTTTTGCATCTTTTTACATGCCGAAGGTTTCCAAAATGCTCCAATACACTCCCAAACATCATTTTGGGTCCAATGGAGTAGAATGGATGCATTTGGTGCGAAACCATTTTGACAATTTCGGTATCCCAAAATAGTGCATTCAATCCCGAAACACAAGTTTTGCATCTTTTTACATGCCGAAGGTTTCCAAAATGCTCGAATACACGCCCAAACATCATTTTGGGTCCAATCGAGTAGAATGAATGCTTTTATTGTGAAACCATTTTCGCAACTTCGGTACCCCGGAATAGTGCAATGAGGTCCGAAGCACAAGTTTTGTATCTTTTCACATGCCGAAGGTTTCCGAAATGCTCCAAAACACTCCCAAACATAATTTTGGGTTCAATGGAGTAGAATGGATGCATTTGGTGCGAAACCATTTTCACAACTTCGGTATCCCTAAATAGTGCATTAAAGCCCGAAATAGAAGTTTTGCATCTTTTTACATGCCGAAGGTTTCCAAAATGCTCGAATACACTCCCAAACATCATTTTGGGTCCAATGGAGTAGAATGAATGCTTTTATTGTGAAACCATTTTCGCAACTTCGGTACCCCGGAATAGTGCAATGAGGTCCGAAACACAAGTTTTGTATCTTTTCACATGCCGAAGGTTTCCGAAATGCTCCAAAACACTCCCGAACATCGTTTTGGGTTCAACGGAGTAGAATGGATGCATTTGGTGCGAAACCATTTTCACAACTTCGGTACCCCGAAATAGTGCATTCAAGACCGAAACACAAGTTTTGCATATTTTTACATGCCGAAGGTTTCCAAAGTGCTCCAATACACTCCCAAACATCATTTTGGGTCGAATGGAGTAGAATGAATCCTTTTATTGCGCAACCATTTTCGCAACTTCTGTACCCCGAAATACTGCATTTAGGCCCGAAACACAAGTTTTGCATCTTTTTACAAGCCGAAGGTTTCCAAAATGCTCCAAAACACTCCCAAACATCATTTTCGGGCCAATGGAGTAGAATGAATGTTTTTATTGCGAAACCATTTTTGCAACATCAGTACCCCGAAATAGCGCATTTAGGCCCGAACCACAAGTTTTGCATCTTTTTACATACCGAATGTTTCCGAAATGCTCCATACACTCCCAAACATCATTTTAGGTCCAATGGAGTAGAATGGATGCATTTGGTGCGAAACCATTTTCGTAACTTCGGTACCCGGAAATAGTTCATTCAAGCCCGAAACACATGTTTTGCATCTTTTTACATGCCGAAGGTTTCAAAAATGCTCCAATACACTCCCAAACATCATTTTGGGTCCAATGCAGTAGAATGAATGCTTTTATTGCGCAACCATTTTCGCAACTTCTGTACCCCGAAATAGTGCATTTAGGCCCGAACCACAAGTTTTGCATCTTTTTACATGCCGAATGTTTCCGAAATGCTCCAAACACTCCCAAACATCATTTTGGGTCCAATGGAGTAGAATGGATGCATTTGGTGCGAAACCATTTTCACAACTTCGGTACCCCGAAATAGTGCATTCAAGACCGAAACACAAGTTTTGCATATTTTTACATGCCGAAGGTTTCCAAAGTGCTCCAATACACTCCCAAACATCATTTTGGGTCCAATGGAGTAGAATGTATCCTTTTATTGCGCAACCATTTTCGCAACTTCTGTACCCCGAAATAGTGCATTTAGGCCCGAACCACAGTTTTGTATCTTTTCACATGCCGAAGGTTTCCGAAATGCTCCAAAACACTCCCAAACATCTTTTTGGGTTCAATGGAGTAGAATGGATGCATTTGGTGCGAAACCATTTTCACAACTTCGGTACCCCGAAATAGTGCATTCAAGCCCGAAACACAAGTTTTGGAGCTTTTTACATGCCGAAGGTTTCAAAAATGCTCCAATACACTCCCAAACATCATTTTGGATCCAATGGAGTAGAATGAATGCTTTTATTCCGCAACCATTTTCGCAACTTCTGTACCACGAAATAGTGTATTTAGGCCCGAACCATAGTTTTGCATCTTTTTACATGCCGAATGTTTCCAAAATGCTCGAATACACTCCCAAACATCATTTTAGGTCCAATGGAGTAGAATGAATGCTTTTATTGTGAAACCATTTTCGCAACTTCGGTACCCCGGAATAGTGCAAGGAGGTCCGAAGCACAAGTTTTGTATCTTTTCACATGCCGAAGGTTTCCGAAATGCTCCAAAACACTCCCGAACATCTTTTTGGGTTCAATGGAGTAGAATGGATGCATTTGGTGCGAAACCATTTTCACAACTTTGGTACCCCGAAATAGTGCATTCAAGACCGAAACACAAATTTTGCATATTTTTACATGCCGAAGGTTTCCAAAATGCTCCAATACACTCCCAAACATCATTTTGGGTCCAATGGAGTAGAATGAATCATTTTATTGCGCAACCATTTTCGCAACTTCTGTACCCCGAAATACTGCATTTAGGCCCGAACCACAGTTTTGCATCTTTTTACATGCCGAATGTTTCCGACATGCTCCAAACACTCCCAAACATCATTTTGGGTCCAATGGAGTCGAATGGATGCATTTGGTGCGAAACCATTTTCACAATTTCAGTACCCCAAAATAGTGCATTCAAGCCCGAAACACAAGTTTTGCATCTTTTTACAAGCCGAAGGTTTCAAAAATGCTCCAATACACTCCCAAACATCATTTTGGATCCAATGGAGTAGAATGAATGCTTTTATTGCGCAACCATTTTCGCAACTTCTGTACCCCGAAATAGTGCATTTAGGCCCGAACCATAGTTTTGCATCTTTTTACATGCCGAAGGTTTCCAAAATGCTCCAATACACTCCCAAACATCATTTTCGGTCCAATGGAGTAGAATGAATGTTTTTATTGCGAAACCATTTTTGCAACTTCAGTATCCCGAAATAGTGCATTTAGGCCCGAACCACAGTTTTGCATCGTTTTACATGCTGAATGTTTTCGAAATGCTCCAAATACACTCCCAAACATCATTTTGGGTCCAATGGAGTAGAATGAATGCTTTTATTGCGCAACCATTTTCGCAACTTCGGTACCCCGAAATAGTGCAATGAGGTCCGAAGCACAAGTTTTGTATCTTTTCACATGCCGAAGGTTTCCGAAATGCTCCAAAACACTCCCAAACATAATTTTGGGTTCAATGGAGTAGAATGGATGCATTTGGTGCGAAACCATTTTCACAACTTCGGTACCCGGAAATAGTTCACTCAAGCCCGAAACACATGTTTTGCATCTTTTTACATGCCGATGGTTTCCAAAATGCTCCAATACACTCCCAAATATCATTTTGGGTCCAATGGAGTAGAATGAATGTTTTTATTGCGAAACCATTTTCGCAACTTCAGTACCCGAAATAGTGCATTTAGGCCTGAACCACAAGTTTTGCATCTTTTTACATGCTGAATGTTTCCGAAATGCTCCAAACACTCCCAAACATTATTTTGGGTCCATTGGAGTAGAATGGATGCATTTGGTGCGAAACCATTTTCGCGACTTCGGTACCCCGGAATAGTGCAATGAGGTCCGAAGCACAAGTTTTGTATCTTTTCACATGCCGAAGGTTTCCGAAATGCTCCAAAACACTCCCAAACATCATTTTGGGTTCAATCGAGTAGAATGAATGCATTTGGTGCGAAACCATTTTCACAACTTCGGTACCCCGAAATAGTGCATTCAAGCCCAAAACTCAAGTTTTGCATCTTTTTACATGCCGAAGGTTTCCAAAATGCTCCAATACACTCCCAAACATCATTTTGGGTCCAATGGAGTAGAATGAATGTTTTTATTGCGCAACCATTTTCACAACTTCCGTACCCCGAAATAGTGCATTTAGCCCCGAACCACAGTTTTGCATCTTTTTACATGCTGAATGTTTCCGAAATGCTCCAAACACTCCCAAACATCATTTTGGGTCCAATGGAGTAGAATGGATGCATTTGGTGCGAAACCATTTTCACAATTTCGGTATCCCGAAATAGTGCATTCAACCCCGAAACACAAGTTTTGCATCTTTTTACATGCCGAAGGTTTCCAAAATGCTCGAATACACTCCCAAACATCATTTTGGGTCCAATGGAGTAGAATGAATGCTTTTATTGTGAAACCATTTTCGCAACTTCGGTACCCTGGAATAGTGCAATGATGTCCGAAGCTCAAGTTTTGTATCTTTTCACATGCCGAAGGTTTCCGAAATGCTCCAAAACACTCCCGAACATCTTTTTGGGTTCAATGGAGTAGAATGGATACATTTGGTGCGAAACCATTTTCACAACTTCGGTACCCCGAAATAGTGCATTCAAGACCGAAACACAAGTTTTGCATATTTTTACATGCCGAAGGTTTCCAAAGTGCTCCAATACACTCCCAAACATCATTTTGGGTCCAATGGAGTAGAATGAATGCTTTTATTGTGAAACCATTTTCGCAACTTCGGTACCCCAGAATAGTGCAATGAGGTCCGAAACACAAGTTTTGTATCTTTTCACATGCCGAAGGTTTCCGAAATGCACCAAAACACTCTCGAACATCTTTTTGGGTTCAATGGAGTAGAATGGATGCATTTGGTGCGAAACCATTTTCACAACTTCGGTACCCCGAAATAGTGCATTCAAGCCCGAAACACAAGTTTTGGAGCTTTTTACATGCCGAAGGTTTCAAAAATGCTCCAATACACTCCCAAACATCATTTTGGATCCAATGGAGTAGAATGAATGCTTTTATTCCGCAACCATTTTCGCAACTTCTGTACCACGAAATAGTGTATTTAGGCCCGAACCATAGTTTTGCATCTTTTTACATGCCGAATGTTTCCAAAATGCTCGAATACACTCCCAAACATCATTTTAGGTCCAATGGAGTAGAATGAATGCTTTTATTGTGAAACCATTTTCGCAACTTCGGTACCCCGGAATAGTGCAAGGAGGTCCGAAGCACAAGTTTTGTATCTTTTCACATGCCGAAGGTTTCCGAAATGCTCCAAAACACTCCCGAACATCTTTTTGGGTTCAATGGAGTAGAATGGATGCATTTGGTGCGAAACCATTTTCACAACTTTGGTACCCCGAAATAGTGCATTCAAGACCGAAACACAAATTTTGCATATTTTTACATGCCGAAGGTTTCCAAAATGCTCCAATACACTCCCAAACATCATTTTGGGTCCAATGGAGTAGAATGAATCATTTTATTGCGCAACCATTTTCGCAACTTCTGTACCCCGAAATACTGCATTTAGGCCCGAACCACAGTTTTGCATCTTTTTACATGCCGAATGTTTCCGACATGCTCCAAACACTCCCAAACATCATTTTGGGTCCAATGGAGTCGAATGGATGCATTTGGTGCGAAACCATTTTCACAATTTCAGTACCCCAAAATAGTGCATTCAAGCCCGAAACACAAGTTTTGCATCTTTTTACAAGCCGAAGGTTTCAAAAATGCTCCAATACACTCCCAAACATCATTTTGGATCCAATGGAGTAGAATGAATGCTTTTATTGCGCAACCATTTTCGCAACTTCTGTACCCCGAAATAGTGCATTTAGGCCCGAACCATAGTTTTGCATCTTTTTACATGCCGAAGGTTTCCAAAATGCTCCAATACACTCCCAAACATCATTTTCGGTCCAATGGAGTAGAATGAATGTTTTTATTGCGAAACCATTTTTGCAACTTCAGTATCCCGAAATAGTGCATTTAGGCCCGAACCACAGTTTTGCATCGTTTTACATGCTGAATGTTTTCGAAATGCTCCAAATACACTCCCAAACATCATTTTGGGTCCAATGGAGTAGAATGAATGCTTTTATTGCGCAACCATTTTCGCAACTTCGGTACCCCGAAATAGTGCAATGAGGTCCGAAGCACAAGTTTTGTATCTTTTCACATGCCGAAGGTTTCCGAAATGCTCCAAAACACTCCCAAACATAATTTTGGGTTCAATGGAGTAGAATGGATGCATTTGGTGCGAAACCATTTTCACAACTTCGGTACCCGGAAATAGTTCACTCAAGCCCGAAACACATGTTTTGCATCTTTTTACATGCCGATGGTTTCCAAAATGCTCCAATACACTCCCAAATATCATTTTGGGTCCAATGGAGTAGAATGAATGTTTTTATTGCGAAACCATTTTCGCAACTTCAGTACCCGAAATAGTGCATTTAGGCCTGAACCACAAGTTTTGCATCTTTTTACATGCTGAATGTTTCCGAAATGCTCCAAACACTCCCAAACATTATTTTGGGTCCATTGGAGTAGAATGGATGCATTTGGTGCGAAACCATTTTCGCGACTTCGGTACCCCGGAATAGTGCAATGAGGTCCGAAGCACAAGTTTTGTATCTTTTCACATGCCGAAGGTTTCCGAAATGCTCCAAAACACTCCCAAACATCATTTTGGGTTCAATCGAGTAGAATGAATGCATTTGGTGCGAAACCATTTTCACAACTTCGGTACCCCGAAATAGTGCATTCAAGCCCAAAACTCAAGTTTTGCATCTTTTTACATGCCGAAGGTTTCCAAAATGCTCCAATACACTCCCAAACATCATTTTGGGTCCAATGGAGTAGAATGAATGTTTTTATTGCGCAACCATTTTCACAACTTCCGTACCCCGAAATAGTGCATTTAGCCCCGAACCACAGTTTTGCATCTTTTTACATGCTGAATGTTTCCGAAATGCTCCAAACACTCCCAAACATCATTTTGGGTCCAATGGAGTAGAATGGATGCATTTGGTGCGAAACCATTTTCACAATTTCGGTATCCCGAAATAGTGCATTCAACCCCGAAACACAAGTTTTGCATCTTTTTACATGCCGAAGGTTTCCAAAATGCTCGAATACACTCCCAAACATCATTTTGGGTCCAATGGAGTAGAATGAATGCTTTTATTGTGAAACCATTTTCGCAACTTCGGTACCCTGGAATAGTGCAATGATGTCCGAAGCTCAAGTTTTGTATCTTTTCACATGCCGAAGGTTTCCGAAATGCTCCAAAACACTCCCGAACATCTTTTTGGGTTCAATGGAGTAGAATGGATACATTTGGTGCGAAACCATTTTCACAACTTCGGTACCCCGAAATAGTGCATTCAAGACCGAAACACAAGTTTTGCATATTTTTACATGCCGAAGGTTTCCAAAGTGCTCCAATACACTCCCAAACATCATTTTGGGTCCAATGGAGTAGAATGAATGCTTTTATTGTGAAACCATTTTCGCAACTTCGGTACCCCAGAATAGTGCAATGAGGTCCGAAACACAAGTTTTGTATCTTTTCACATGCCGAAGGTTTCCGAAATGCACCAAAACACTCTCGAACATCTTTTTGGGTTCAATGGAGTAGAATGGATGCATTTGGTGCGAAACCATTTTCACAACTTCGGTACCCCGAAATAGTGCATTCAAGACCGAAACACAAGTTTTGCATATTTTTCATGCCGAAGGTTTCCATAGTGCTCCAATACACTCCCAAATATCATTTTGGGTCCAATGGAGTAGAATGAATCCTTTTATTACGCAACCATTTTCGCAACTTCTATACCCCGAAATAGTGCATTTAGGCCCAAACCACAGTTTTGCATCTTTTTACATGCCGAATGTTTCCGAAATGCTCCAAACACTCCCAAACATCATTTTGGGTCCAATGGAGTAGAATGGATGCATTTGGTGCGAAACCATTTTCACAATTTCGGTACCTCGAAATAGTGCATTCAAGCCCGAAACACAAGTTTTGCATCTTTTTACAAGCCGAAGGTTTCCAAAATGCTCCAATACACTCCCAAACATCATTTTCGGTCCAATGGTTTAGAATGAATGTTTTTATTGCGAAACCATTTTTGCAACTTCAGTACCCTGAAATAGTGCATTTAGGCCCGAACCACAAGTTTTGCATCTTTTTACATGCCGAATGTTTCCGAAATGGTCCATACACTCCCAAACATCATTTTGGGTCCAATGGAGTAGAATGGATGCATTTGGTGCGAAACCATTTTCGCAACTTCGGTACCCCAGAATAGTGCAATGAGGTCCGAAGCACAAGTTTTGTATCTTTTCACATGCCGAAGGTTTCCGAAATGCTCCAAAACACTCCCAAACATAATTTTGGGTTCAATGGAGTAGAATGGATGCATTTGGTGCGAAACCATTTTCACAACTTCGGTACCCCGAAATAGTGCATTCAAGCCCGAAACTCAAGTTTTGCATCTTTTTACATGCCGAAGGTTTCCAAAATGCTCCAATACACTCCCAAACATCATTTTGGGTCCAATGGAGTAGAATGAATGCTTTTATTTCTCAACCATTTTCGCAACTTCTGTACCCCGAAATAGTGCATTTAGGCCCGAACCACAGTTTTGCATCTTTTAACATGCCGAATGTTTCTGAAATGCTCCAAACACACGCAAACATCATTTTGGGTCCAATGGAGTAGAATGGATGCATTTGGTGCGAACCCATTTTCACGATTTCGGTATCCCGAAATAGTGCATTCAATCCCGAAACACAAGTTTTGCATCTTTTTACATGCCGAAGGTTTCCAAAATGCTCGAACACACTCCCAAACAACATTTTGGGTCCAATGGAGTAGAATGAATGCTTTTATTGTGAAACCATTTTCGCTACTTCGGAAACCCGGAATAGTACAATGAGGTCCGAAACACAAGTTTTGTATCTTTTCACATGCCGAAGGTTTCCGAAATGCTCCAAAACACTCCCAAACATCATTTTGGGTCCAATGGAGTAGAATGAATGCTTTTGTTGCGCAACCATTTACGCAACTTCTGTACCCCGAAATAGTGCATTTAGGCCCGAACCATAGTTTTGCATCTTTTTACATGCCGAATGTTTCCGAAATGCTCCAAACACTCCCAAACATCATTTTGAGTCCAATGGAGTAGAATGGATGCATTTGGTGCGAAACCATTTTCACAATTTCGGTATCCCGAAATAGTGCATTCAATCCCGAAACACATGTTTTACATCTTTTTACATGCCGAAGGTTTCCAAAATGCTCGAATACACTCCCAAACATCATTTTGGGTCCAATGGAGTAAAATGAATGCTTTTATTGCGCAACCATTTTCGCAACTTCGGTACCCTGAAATAGTGCAATGAGGTCCGAAGCACAAGTTTTGTATCTTTTCACATGCCGAAGGTTTCCGAAATGCTCCAAAACACTCCCAAACATAATTTTGGGTTCAATGGAGTAGAATGGATGCATTTGGTGCGAAACCATTTTCACAACTTCGGTACCCCGAAATAGTGCATTCAAGCCCGAAACTCAAGTTTTGCATCTTTTTACATGCCGAAGGTTTCCAAAATGCTCCAATACACTCCCAAACATCATTTTGGGTCCAATGGAGTAGAATGAATGCTTTTATTGCGCAACCATTTTCGCAACTTCTGTACCCCGAAATAATGCATTTAGGCCCGAACCACAAGTTTTGCATCTTTTTACATGCCGAATGTTTCCGAAATGCTCCAAACACTCCCAAACATCATTTTGGGTCCAATGGAGTAGAATGGATGCATTTGGTGCGAAACCATTTTCGCAACTTCGGTACCCCGGAATAGTGCAATGAGGTCCGAAGCACAAGTTTTGTATCTTTTCACATGCCGAAGGTTTCCGAAATGCTCCAATACACTCCCAAACATCATTTTGGGTTCAATGGAGTAGAATGAATGCATTTGGTGCGAAACCATTTTCACAACTTCGGTACCCCGAAATAGTGCATTCAAGCCCGAAACTCAAGTTTTGCATCTTTTTACATGCCGAAGGTTTCCAAAATGCTCCAATACACTCCCAAACATCATTTTGGGTCCAATGGAGTAGAATGAATGCTTTTATTGCGCAACCATTTTCACAACTTCTGTACCCCGAAATAGTGCATTTAGGCCCGAAGCACAGTTTTGCATCTTTTTACATGCCGAATGTTTCCGAAATGCTCCAAACACTCCCAAACATCATTTTGGGTCCAATGGAGTAGAATGGATGCATTTGGTGCGAAACCATTTTCACAATTTCGGTATCCCGAAATAGTTCATTCAATCCCGAAACACAAGTTTTGCATCTTTTTACATGCCGAAGGTTTCCAAAATGCTCGAATACACTCCCAAACATCATTTTGGGTCCAATGGAGTAGAATGAATGCTTTTATTGTGAAACCATTTTCGCAACTTCGGTACCCCGAAATAGTGCAATGAGGTCCGAAACACAAGTTTTGTATCTTTTCACATGCCGAAGGTTTCCGAAATGCTCCAAAACACTCCCGAACATCTTTTTGGGTTCAATGGAGTAGAATGGATGCATTTGGTGCGAAACGATTTTCACAACTTCGGTACCCCGAAATAGTGCATTCAAGACCGAAACACAAGTTTTGCATATTTTTACATGCCGAAGGTTTCCAAAGTGCTCCAATACACTCCCAAACATCATTTTGGGTCCAATGGAGTAGAATGAATCCTTTTATTATGCAACAATTTTCGCAACTTCTGTACCCCGAAATAGTGCATTTAGGCCCGAACCACAGTTTTGCATCTTTTTACATGCCGAATGTTTCCGAAATGCTCCAAACACTCCCAAACATCATATTGGATGCAATGGAGTAGAATGGATGCATTTGGTGCGAAACCATTTTCACAATTTCGGTACCCCGAAATAGTGCATTCAAGCCTGGAACACAAGTTTTGCATCTTTTTACAAGCCGAAGGTTTCCAAAATGCTCCGATACACTCCCAAACATCATTTTCAGTCCAATGGAGTAGAATGAATGTTTTTATTGCGAAACCATTTTTGCAACTTCAGTACCCCGAAATAGTGCATTTAGGCCCGAACCACAAGTTTTGCATCTTTTTACATGACGAATGTTTCCGAAATGCTCCATACACTCCCAAACATCATTTTGGGTCCAATGGAGTAGAATGGATGCATTTGGTGCGAAACCATTTTCGCAACTTCGGTACCCCGAAATAGTGCAATGACGTCCGAAGCACAAGTTTTGTATCTTTTCACATGCCGAAGGTTTCCGAAATGCTCCAAAACACTCCCAAACATAATTTTGGGTTCAATGGAGTAGAATGGATGCATTTGGTGCGAAACCATTTTCACAACTTCGGTACCCCGAAATAGTTCATTCAAGCCCGAAACACATGTTTTGCATCTTTTTACATGCCGAAGGTTTCCAAAATGCTCCAATACACTCCCAAACACCATTTTGGGTCCAATGGAGTAGAATGAATGCTTTTATTGCGCAACCATTTTCGCAACTTCTGTACCCCGAAATAGTGCATTTAGGCCCGAACCACAGTTTTGCATCTTTTAACATGCCGAATGTTTCTGAAATGCTCCAAACACTCGCAAACATCATTTTGGGTCCAATGGAGTAGAATGGATGCATTTGGTGCGAAACCATTTTCATGATTTCGGTATCCCGAAATAGTGCATTCAATCCCGAAACACAAGTTTTGCATCTTTTTACATGCCGAAGGTTTCCAAAATGCTCGAATACACTCCCAAACAACATTTTGGGTCCAATGGAGTAGAATGAATGCTTTTATTGCGCAACCATTTTCGCAACTTCAGAACCCCGGAATAGTGCAATGAGGTCCGAAGCACAAGTTTTGTATCTTTTCACATGCCGAAGGTTTCCGAAATGCTCCAAAACACTCCCAAACATCATTTTGGGTTCAATGGAGTAGAATGGATGCATTTGGTGTGAAACCATTTTCACAACATCGGTACCCCGAAATAGTTCATTCAAGCCCGAAACACATGTTTTGCATCTTTTTACATGCCGAAGGTTTCCAAAATGCTCCAATACACTCCCAAACATCATTTTGGGTCCAATGGAGTAGAATGAATGTTTTTATTGCGAAACCATTTTCGCAACTTCAGTACCCCGAAATAGTGCATTTAGGCCCGAACCACAAGTTTTGCATCTTTTTACATGCCGAATGTTTTCGAAATGCTCCAAACACTCCCAAACATCATTTTGGGTCCAATGGAGTAGAATGGATGCATTTGGTGCGAAACCATTTTCGCAACTTCGGTACCCCGGAATAGTGCGGTGAGGTCCGAAGCACAAGTTTTGTATCTTTTCACATGCCGAAGGTTTCCGAAATGCTCCAAAACACTCCCAAACATAATTTTGGGTTCAATGGAGTAGAATGGATGCATTTGGTGCGAAACCATTTTCACAACTTCGGTACCCCGAAATAGTGCATTCAAGCCCGAAACTCAAGTTTTGCATCTTTTTACATGCCGGAGGTTTCCAAAATGCTCCAATACACTCCCAAACATCATTTTGGGTCCAATGGAGTAGAATGAATGCTTTTATTGTGAAACCATTTTCGCAACTTCAGTACCTCGGAATAGTGCAATGAGGTCCGAACCACAGTTTTGCATCTTTTTACATGCCGAATGTTTCCGACGTGCTCCAAACACTCCCAAACATCATTTTGGGTCCAATGGAGTAGAATGGATGCATTTGGTGCGAAACCATTTTCGCAATTTCGGTATCCCGAAATAGTTCATTCAATCCCGACACACAAGTTTTGCATCTTTTTACATGTCGAAGGTTTCCAAAATGCTCGAATACACTCCCAAACATCATTTTGGGTCCAATGGAGTAGAATGACTGCTTTTATTGTGAAACCATTTTCGCAACTTCGGTACCCCGGAATAGTGCAATGAGGTCCGAAACACAAGTTTTGTATCTTTTCACATGCCGCAGGTTTCCGAAATGCACCAAAACACTCCCGAACATCTTTTTGGGTTCAATGGTGTAGAATGGATGCATTTGGTGCGAAACCATTTTCACAACTTCGGTACCCCGAAATAGTGCATTCAAGACCGAAACACAAGTTTTGCATATTTTTACATGCCGAAGGTTTCCATAGTGCTCCAATACACTCCCAAACATCATTTTGGGTCCAATGGTGTAGAATGAATCCTTTTATTGTGCAACCATTTTCGCAACTTCTGTACCCCGAAATAGTGCATTTAGGCCCGAACCACAGTTTTGCATATTTTTACATGCCGAATGATTCCGAAATGCTCCAAACACTCCCAAACATCATTTTGGGTCCAATGGAGTAGAATGGATGCATTTGGTGCGAAACCATTTTCACAATTTCAGTACCCCGAAATAGTGCATTCAAGCCCGAAACACAAGTTTTGCATCTTTTTACGAGCCGAAGGTTTCCAAAATGCTCCAATACACTCCCAAACATCATTTTGGGTCCAATGGAGTAGAATGAATGTTTTTATTGCGAAACCATTTTCGCAACTTCAGTACCCCGAAATAGTGCATTTAGGCCCGAACCACAAGTTTTGCATCTTTTTACATGCCGAATGTTTCCGAAATGCTCCAAACACTCCCAAACATCATTTTGGGTCTAATGGAGTAGAATGGATGCATTTGGTGCGAAACCATTTTCACAACTTCGGTACCCCGAAATAGTGCATTCAAGCCCGAAACTCAAGTTTTGCATCTTTTTACATGCCGAAGGTTTCCAAAATGCTCCAATACACTCCCAAACATCATTTTGGGTCCAATGGAGTAGAATGAATGCTTTTATTGCGCAACCATTTTCGCAACTTCTGTACCCCGAAATAATGCATTTAGGCCCGAACCACAAGTTTTGCATCTTTTTACATGCCGAATGTTTCCGAAATGCTCCAAACACTCCCAAACATCTTTTTGGGTCCAATGGAGTAGAATGGATGCATTTGGTGCGAAACCATTTTCGCAACTTCGGTTCCCCGGAATAGTGCAATGAGGTCCGAAGCACAAGTTTTGTATCTTTTCACATGCCGAAGGTTTCCGAAATGCTCCAATACACTCCCAAACATCATTTTGGGTTCAATGGAGTAGAATGAATGCATTTGGTGCGAAACCATTTTCACAACTTTGGTACCCCGAAATAGTGCATTCAAGCCCGAAACTCAAGTTTTGCATCTTTTTACATGCCGAAGGTTTCCAAAATGCTCCAATACACTCCCAAACATCATTTTGGGTCCAATGGAGTAGAATGAATGCTTTTATTGCGCAACCATTTTCACAACTTCTGTATCCCGAAATAGTGCATTTAGGCCCGAACCACAGTTTTGCATCTTTTTACATGCCGAAAGTTTCCGAAATGCTCCAAACACTCCCAAACATCATTTTGGGTCCAATGGAGTAGAATGGATGCATTTGGTGCGAAACCATTTTCGCAACTTCGGTACCCCGAAATAGTGCAATGACGTCCGAAGCACAAGTTTTGTATCTTTTCACATGCCGAAGGTTTCCGAAATGCTCCAAAACACTCCCAAACATAATTTTGGGTTCAATGGAGTAGAATGGATGCATTTGGTGCGAAACCATTTTCACAACTTCGGTACCCCGAAATAGTTCATTCAAGCCCGAAACACATGTTTTGCATCTTTTTACATGCCGAAGGTTTCCAAAATGCTCCAATACACTCCCAAACACCATTTTGGGTCCAATGGTGTAGAATGAATGCTTTTATTGCGCAACCATTTTCGCAACTTCTGTACCCCGAAATAGTGCATTTAGGCCCGAACCACAGTTTTGCATCTTTTAACATGCCGAATGTTTCTGAAATGCTCCAAACACTCGCAAACATCATTTTGGGTCCAATGGAGTAGAATGGATGCATTTGGTGCGAAACCATTTTCATGATTTCGGTATCCCGAAATAGTGCATTCAATCCCGAAACACAAGTTTTGCATCTTCTTACATGCCGAAGGTTTCCAAAATGCTCGAATACACTCCCAAACAACATTTTGGGTCCAATGGAGTAGAATGAATGCTTTTATTGCGCAACCATTTTCGCAACTTCAGAACCCCGGAATAGTGCAATGAGGTCCGAAGCACAAGTTTTGTATCTTTTCACATGCCGAAGGTTTCCGAAATGCTCCAAAACACTCCCAAACATCATTTTGGGTTCAATGGAGTAGAATGGATGCATTTGGTGTGAAACCATTTTCACAACATCGGTACCCCGAAATAGTTCATTCAAGCCCGAAACACATGTTTTGCATCTTTTTACATGCCGAAGGTTTCCAAAATGCTCCAATACACTCCCAAACATCATTTTGGGTCCAATGGAGTAGAATGAATGTTTTTATTGCGAAACCATTTTCGCAACTTCAGTACAACGAAATAGTGCATTTAGGCCCGAACCACAAGTTTTGCATCTTTTTACATGCCGAATGTTTTCGAAATGCTCCAAACACTCCCAAACATCATTTTGGGTCCAATGGAGTAGAATGGATGCATTTGGTGCGAAACCATTTTCGCAACTTCGGTACCCCGGAATAGTGCGGTGAGGTCCGAAGCACAAGTTTTGTATCTTTTCACATGCCGAAGGTTTCCGAAATGCTCCAAAACACTCCCAAACATAATTTTGGGTTCAATGGAGTAGAATGGATGCATTTGGTGGGAAACCATTTTCACAACTTCGGTACCCCGAAATAGTTCATTCAAGCCCGAAACACATGTTTTGCATCTTTTTACATGCCGAAGGTTTCCAAAATGCTCCAATACACTCCCAAACACCATTTTGGGTCCAATGGAGTAGAATGAATGCTTTTATTGCGCAACCATTTTCGCAACTTCTGTACCCCGAAATAGTGCATTTAGGCCCGAACCACAGTTTTGCATCTTTTAACATGCCGAATGTTTCTGAAATGCTCCAAACACTCGCAAACATCATTTTGGGTCCAATGGAGTAGAATGGATGCATTTGGTGCGAAACCATTTTCATGATTTCGGTATCCCGAAATAGTGCATTCAATCCCGAAACACAAGTTTTGCATCTTTTTACATGCCGAAGGTTTCCAAAATGCTCGAATACACTCCCAAACAACATTTTGGGTCCAATGGAGTAGAATGAATGCTTTTATTGCGCAACCATTTTCGCAACTTCAGAACCCCGGAATAGTGCAATGAGGTCCGAAGCACAAGTTTTGTATCTTTTCACATGCCAAAGGTTTCCGAAATGCTCCAAAACACTCCCAAACATCATTTTGGGTTCAATGGAGTAGAATGGATGCATTTGGTGTGAAACCATTTTCACAACATCGGTACCCCGAAATAGTTCATTCAAGCCCGAAACACATGTTTTGCATCTTTTTACATGCCGAAGGTTTCCAAAATGCTCCAATACACTCCCAAACATCATTTTGGGTCCAATGGAGTAGAATGAATGTTTTTATTGCGAAACCATTTTCGCAACTTCAGTACCCCGAAATAGTGCATTTAGGCCCGAACCACAAGTTTTGCATCTTTTTACATGCCGAATGTTTTCGAAATGCTCCAAACACTCCCAAACATCATTTTGGGTCCAATGGAGTAGAATGGATGCATTTGGTGCGAAACCATTTTCGCAACTTCGGTACCCCGGAATAGTGCGGTGAGGTCCGAAGCACAAGTTTTGTATCTTTTCACATGCCGAAGGTTTCCGAAATGCTCCAAAACACTCCCAAACATAATTTTGGGTTCAATGGAGTAGAATGGATGCATTTGGTGCGAAACCATTTTCACAACTTCGGTACCCCGAAATAGTGCATTCAAGCCCGAAACTCAAGTTTTGCATCTTTTTACATGCCGGAGGTTTCCAAAATGCTCCAATACACTCCCAAACATCATTTTGGGTCCAATGGAGTAGAATGAATGCTTTTATTGTGAAACCATTTTCGCAACTTCAGTACCTCGGAATAGTGCAATGAGGTCCGAACCACAGTTTTGCATCTTTTTACATGCCGAATGTTTCCGACGTGCTCCAAACACTCCCAAACATCATTTTGGGTCCAATGGAGTAGAATGGATGCATTTGGTGCGAAACCATTTTCGCAATTTCGGTATCCCGAAATAGTTCATTCAATCCCGACACACAAGTTTTGCATCTTTTTACATGTCGAAGGTTTCCAAAATGCTCGTATACACTCCCAAACATCATTTTGGGTCCAATGGAGTAGAATGACTGCTTTTATTGTGAAACCATTTTCGCAACTTCGGTACCCCGGAATAGTGCAATGAGGTCCGAAACACAAGTTTTGTATCTTTTCACATGCCGCAGGTTTCCGAAATGCACCAAAACACTCCCGAACATCTTTTTGGGTTCAATGGAGTAGAATGGATGCATTTGGTGCGAAACCATTTTCACAACTTCGGTACCCCGAAATAGTGCATTCAAGACCGAAACACAAGTTTTGCATATTTTTACATGCCGAAGGTTTCCATAGTGCTCCAATACACTCCCAAACATCATTTTGGGTCCAATGGTGTAGAATGAATCCTTTTATTGTGCAACCATTTTCGCAACTTCTGTACCCCGAAATAGTGCATTTAGGCCCGAACCACAGTTTTGCATATTTTTACATGCCGAATGATTCCGAAATGCTCCAAACACTCCCAAACATCATTTTGGGTCCAATGGAGTAGAATGGATGCATTTGGTGCGAAACCATTTTCACAATTTCAGTACCCCGAAATAGTGCATTCAAGCCCGAAACACAAGTTTTGCATCTTTTTACGAGCCGAAGGTTTCCAAAATGCTCCAATACACTCCCAAACATCATTTTGGGTCCAATGGAGTAGAATGAATGTTTTTATTGCGAAACCATTTTCGCAACTTCAGTACCCCGAAATAGTGCATTTAGAACCGAACCACAAGTTTTGCATCTTTTTACATGCCGAATGTTTCCGAAATGCTCCAAACACTCCCAAACATCATTTTGGGTCCAATGGAGTAGAATGGATGCATTTGGTGCGAAACCATTTTCGCAACTTCGGTACCCCGGAATAGTGCAATGAGGTACGAAGCACAAGTTTTGTATCTTTTCACATGCCGAAGGTTTCTGAAATGCTCCAAAACACTACCAAACATAATTTTGGGTTCAATGGAGTAGAATGGATGCATTTGGTGCGAAACCATTTTCACAACTTCGGTACCCCGAAATAGTGCATTCAAGCCCGAAACTCAAGTTTTGTACCTTTTTACATGCCGAAGGTTTCCAAAATGCTCCAATACACTCCCAAACATCATTTTGGGTCCAATGGAGTAGAATGAATGCTTTTATTGCGCAACCATTTTCGCAACTTCTGTACCCCGAAATAGTGCATTTAGGCCCGAACCACAGTTTTGCATCTTTTCACATGCCGAATGTTTCTGAAATGCTCCAAACAGTCGCAAACATCATTTTGGGTCCAATGGAGTAGAATGGATGCATTTGGTGCAAAACCATTTTCACAATTTCGGTATCTCGAAATAGTGCATTCAATCCCGAAACACAAGTTTTGCATCTTTTTACATGCCGAAGGTTTCCAAAATGCTCGAATACACTCCCAAACATCAGTTTGGGTCCAATGGAGTAGAATGAAGGCTTTTATTGTGAAACCATTTTTGCAACTTCGGTACCCCGGAATAGTGCAATGAGGTCCGAAGCACATGTTTTGTATCTTTTCACATGCCGAAGGTTTCCGAAATGCTCCAAAACACTCCCAAACATCTTTTTGGGTTCAATGGAGTAGAATGGATGCATTTGGTGCGAAACCATTTTCACAACTTCGGTACCCTGAAATAGTGCATTCAAGCCTGAAACTCAAGTTTTGTACCTTTTTACATGCCGAAGGTTTCCAAAGTGCTCCAATACACTCCCAAACATCATTTTGGGTCCAATGGAGTAGAATGAATCCTTTTATTGCGCAACCATTTTCGCAACTTCTGTACCCCGAAATACTGCATTTAGGCCCAAACCACAGTTTTGCATCTTTTTACATGCCGAATGTTTCCGACATGCTCCAAACACTCCCAAACATCATTTTGGGTCCAATGGAGTAGAATGGATGCATTTGGTGCGAAACCATTTTCACAATTTCAGTACCCCGAAATAGTGCATTCAAGCCCGAAACACAAGTTTTGCATCTTTTTACAAGCCGAAGGTTTCCAAAATGCTCCAATACACTCCCAAACATCATTTTTGGTCCAATGGAGTAGAATGAATGTTTTTATTGCGAAACCATTTTTGCAACTTCAGTACCCCGAAATAGTGCATTTAGGCCCGAACCACAAGTTTTGCATCTTTTTACATGCCGAATGTTTCCGAAATGCTCCATACACTCCCAAACATCATTTTGGGTCCAATGGAGTAGAATGGATGCATTTGGTGCGAAACCATTTTCGCAACTTCGGTACCCCGGAATAGTGCAATGAGGTCCGAAGCACAAGTTTTGTATCTTTTCACATGCCGAAGGTTTCCGAAATGCTCCAAAACACTCCCAAACATAATTTTGGGTTCAATGGAGTAGAATGGATGCATTTGGTGCGAAACATTTTTCACAACTTCGGTACCCTGAAATAGTGCATTCAAGCCTGAAACTCAAGTTTTGCATCTTTTTACATGCCGAAGGTTTCCAAAATGCTCCAATACACTCCCAAACATCATTTTGGGTCCAATGGAGTAGAATGAATGCTTTTATTGCGCAACCATTTTCACAACTTCTGTACCCCGAAATAGTGCATTTAGACCCGAACCACAGTTTTGCATCGTTTTACATGCTGAATGTTTTCGAAATGCTCCAAACACTCCCAAACATCATTTTGGGTCCAATGGAGTAGAATGAATGCTTTTATTGTGAAACCATTTTCGCAACTTCGGTACACCGGAATAGTGCAATGAGGTCCGAAACACAAGTTTTGTATCTTTTCACATGCCGAAGGTTCCCGAAATGCACCAAAACACTCCCGAACATCTTTTTGGGTTCAATGGAGTAGAATGGATGATTTGGTGCGAAACCATTTTCACAACGTCGGTACCCCGAAATAGTGCATTCAAGACCGAAACACAAGATTTGCATATTTTTACATGCCGAAGGTTTCCATAGTGCTCCAATACACTACCAAACATCATTTTGGGTCCAATGGTGTAGAATGAATCCTTTTATTACGTAACCATTTTCGCAACTTCTGTACCCCGAAATAGTGCATTTAGGCCCGAACCATAGTTTTGCATCTTTTTGCATGCCGAATGATTCCGAAATGCTCCAAACACTCCCAAACATCATTTTGGGTCCAATGGAATAGAATGGATGCATTTGGTGCGAAACCATTTTCACAATTTCGGTCCCCCGAAATAGTGCATTCAAGCCCGAAACACAAGTTTTGCATCTTTTTACAAGCCGAAGGTTTCCAAAATGCTCCAATACACTCCCAAACATCATTTTCGGTCCAATGGAGTAGAATGAATGTTTTTATTGCGAAACCATTTTTGCAACTTCAGTACCCCGAAATAGTGCATTTAGGCCCGAACCACAAGTTTTGCATCTTTTTACATGCCGAATGTTTCCGAAATGCTCCATACACTCCCAAACATCATTTTGGGTCCAATGGAGTAGAATAGATGCATTTGGTGCGAAACCATTTTCGCAACTTCGGTACCCCGGAATAGTGCAATGAGGTCTGAAGCACAAGTTTTGTATCTTTTCACATGCTGAAAGTTTCCGAAATGCTCCAAAAGACTCCCAAACATAATTTTGGGTTCAATGGAGTAGAATGGATGCATTTGGTGCGAAACCATTTTCACAACTTCGGTACCCCGAAATAGTGCATTCAAAACCGAAACACAAGTTTTGCATATTTTTACATGCCGAAGGTTTCCAAAGTGCTCCAATACACTCCCAAACATCATTTTGGGTCCAATGGAGTAGAATGAATCCTTTTATTACGCAACCATTTTCACAACTTCTGTACCCCGAAATAGTGCATTTAGGCCCGAACCACAGTTTTGCATCTTTTTATATGCCGAATGTTTCCGAAATGCTCCAAACACTCCCAAACATCATTTTGGATGCAATGGAGTAGAATGGATGCATTTGGTGTGAAACCATTTTCACAATTTCGGTACCCCGAAATAGTGCATTCAAGCCTAAAACACAAGTTTTGCATCTTTTTACAAGCCGAAGGTTTCAAAATGCTCCAATACACTCCCAAACTTCATTTTCGGTCCAATGGAGTAGAATGAATGTTTTTATTGCGAAACCATTTTTGCAACTTCAGTACCCTGAAATAGTGCATTTAGGCCCGAACTACAAGTTTTGCATCTTTTTACATGCCGAATGTTTCCGAAATGCTCCATACACTCCCAAACATCATTTTGGGTCCAATGGAGTAGAATGGATGCATTTGGTGCGAAACCATTTTCGCAACTTCGGTACCCCGAAATAGTGCAATGAGGTCCGAAGCACAAGTTTTGTATCTTTTCACATGCCGAAGGTTTCCGAAATGCTCCAAAACACTCCCAAACATAATTTAGGGTTCAATGGAGTAGAATGGATGCATTTGGTGCGAAACCATTTTCACAACTTCGGTACCCCGAAATAGTGCATTCAAGCCCGAAACTCAAGTTTTGCATCTTTTTACATGCCGAAGGTTTCCAAAATGCTCCAATACACTCCCAAACATCATTTTGGGTTCAATGGAGTAGAATGAATGCTTTTATTGCGCAACGATTTTCGCAAGTTCTGTACCCCGAAATAGTGCATTTAGGCCCGAACCACAGTTTTGCATCTTTTCACATGCCGAATGTTTCTGAAATGCTCCAAACACTCGCAAACATCATTTTGGGTCCAATGGAGTAGAATGGATGCATTTGGTGCGAAACCATTTTCACATTTTCGGTATCCCGAAATAGTGCATTTAATCCTGAAACACAAGTTTTGCATCTTTTTACATGCCGAAGGTTTCCAAAATACTCGAATACACTCCCAAACAACATTTTGGGTCAAATGGAGTAGAATCAATGCTTTTTTTGTGAAACCATTTTCGCTACTTCGGAAACCCGGAATAGTGCAATGAGGTCCGAAACACAAGTTTTGTATCTTTTCACATGCCGAAGGTTTCCGAAATGCTCCAAAACACTCCCAAACATCTTTTTGGGTTCAATGGAGTAGAATGGATGCATTTGGTGCGAAACCATTTTCACAACTTTGGTACCCCGAAATAGTGCATTCAAGCCCGAAACACAAGTTTTGCATCTTTTTACATGACGAAGGTTTCAAAAATGCTCCCATACACTCCCAAACATCATTTTGGGTTCAATGGAGTAGAATGAAAGCTTTTATTGCGCAACAATTTTCGCAACTTCTGTACCCCGAAATAGTGCATTTAGGCCCGAACCATAGTTTTGCATCTTTTTACATGCCGAATGTTTCCGAAATGCTCCAAACACTCCCAAACATCATTTTGAGTCCAATGGAGTAGAATGGATGCATTTGGTGCGAAACCATTTTCACAATTTCGGTATCCCGAAATAGTGCATTCAATCCCGAAACACAAGTTTTGCATCTTTTTACATGCCGAAGGTTTCCAAAATGCTCGAATACACTCCCAAACATCATTTTGGGTCCAATGGAGTAGAATGAATGCTCTTATTGCGCAACCATTTTCGCAACTTCGGTACCCCGGAATAGTGCAATGAGGTCCGAAGCACAAGTTTTGTATCTTTCCACATGCCGAAGGTTTCCGAAATGCTCCAAAACACTCCCAAACAGCATTTTGGGTTCAATGGAGTAGAATGGATGCATTTGGTGCGAAACCATTTTCACAACTTCGGTACCCCGAAATAGTTCATTCAAGCCCGAACCACATGTTTTGCATCTTTTTACAAGCCGAAGGTTTCCAAAATGCTCCAATACACTCCCAAACATCATTTTGGGTCCAATGGAGTAGAATGAATGTTTTTATTGCGAAACCATTTTCCCAACTTCAGTACCCCGAAAAAGTGCATTTAGGCCCGAACCACAAGTTTTGCATCTTTTTACATGCCGAATGTTTCCGAAATGCTCAAAACACTCCCAAACATCATTTTGGGTACAATGGAGTAGAATGGATGCATTTGGTGCGAAACCATTTTCACAACTTTGGTACCCCGGAATAGTGCAATGAGGTCCGAAGCACAAGTTTTGTATCTTTTCACATGCCGAAGGTTTCCGAAATGCTCCAAAACACTCCCAAACATAATTTTGGGTTCAATGGAGTAGAATGGATGCATTTAGTGCGAAACCATTTTCACAACTTCGGTACCCCGAAATAGTGCATTCAAGCCCGAAACTCAAGTTTTGCATCTTTTTACGTGCTGAAGGTTTCCAAAATGCTCCAATACACTCCCAAACATCATTTTGGGTCCAATGGAGTAGAATGAATGCTTTTATTGCGCAACCATTTTCGCAACTTCTGTACCCCGAAATAGTGCATTTAGGCCCGAACCACAGTTTTGCATCTTTTCACATGCCGAATGTTTCTGAAATGCTCCAAACAGTCGCAAACATCATTTTGGGTCCAATGGAGTAGAATGGATGCATTTGGTGCGAAACCATTTTCACAATTTCAGTATCCCGAAATAGTGCATTCAATCCCGAAACACAAGTTTTGCATCTTTTAAATGCCGAAGGTTTCCAAAATTCTCAAATACACTCCCAAACATCATTTTGGATCCAATGGAGTAGAATGAATGCTTTTATTGTGAAACCATTTTCGCAACTTCGGTACCCCGGAATAGTGCAATGAGGTCCGAAGCACAAGTTTTGTATCTTTTCACATGCCGAAGGTTTCCGAAATGCTCCAAAACACTCCCGAACATCTTTTTGGGTTCAATGGAGTAGAATGGATGCAATTGGTGCCAAACCATTTTCACAACTTCGATACCCCGAAATAGTGCATTCAAGACCGAAACAGAAGTTTTGCATATTTTTACATGCCGAAGGTTTCCAAAGTGCTCCAATACACTCCCAAACATCATTTTGGGTCCAATGGAGTAGAATGAATCCTTTTATTGCGCAACCATTTTCGCAACTTCTGTACCCCGAAATACTGCATTTAGGCCCGAACCACAGTTTTGCATCTTTTTACATGCCGAATGTTTCCGAAATGCTCCAAACACTCCCAAACATCATTTTGGGTCCAATGGAGTAGAATGGATGCATTAGGAGCGAAACCATTTTCACAATTTCGGTATCCCGAAATAGTGTATTCAATCCCGAAACACAAGTTTTGCATCTTTTTACATGCCGAAGGTTTCCAAAATGCTCGAACACACTCCCAAACAACATTTTGGGTCCAATGGAGTAGAATGAATGCTTTTATTGTGAAACCATTTTCGCTACTTCGGAAACCCGGAATAGTGCAATGAGGTCCGAAACACAAGTTTTGTATCTTTTCACATGCCCAAGGTTTCCGAAATGCTCCATAACACTCCCAAACATCTTTTTGGGTTCAATGGAGTAGAATGGATGCATTTGGTGCGAAACCATTTTCACAACTTCGGTACCCCGAAATAGTGCATTCAAGCCCGAAACACAAGTTTTGCATCTTTTTACATGCCGAAGGTTTCAAAAATGCTCCAATACACTCCCAAACATCATTTTGGGTCCAATGGAGTAGAATGAATGCTTTTATTGCGCAACCATTTTCGCAACTTCTGTACCCCAAAATAGTGTATTTAGGCCCGAACCATAGTTTTGCATCTTTTTACATGCCGAATGTTTCCGAAATGCTCCAAACACTCCCAAACATCATTTTGAGTCCAATGGAGTAGAATGGATGCATTTGGTGCGAAACCATTTTCACAATTTCGGTATCCCGAAATAGTGCATTCAATCCCGAAACACAAGTTTTGCATCTTTTTACATGCCGAAGGTTTCCAAAATGCTCGAATACACTCCCAAACATCATTTTGGGTCCAATGGAGTAGAATGAATGCTTTTATTGCGCAACCATTTTCGCAACTTCGGTACCCCGGAATAGTGCAATGAGGTCCGAAGCACAAGTTTTGTATCTTTTCACATGCCGAAGGTTTCCGAAATGCTCCAAAACACTCCCAAACATCATTTTGGGTTCAATGGAGTAGAATGGATGCATTTGGTGCGAAACCATTTTCACAACTTCGGTACCCCGAAATAGTTCATTCAAGCCCGAAACACATGTTTTGCATCTTTTTACATGCCGAAGGTTTCCAAAATGCTCCAATACACTCCCAAACATCATTTTGGGTCCAATGGAGTAGAATGAATGTTTTTATTGCGAAACCATTTTCGCAACTTCAGTACCCCGAAATAGTGCATTTAGGCCCGAACCAGAAGTTTTGCATCTTTTTACATGCCGAATGTTTCCGAAATGCTCCAAACACTCCCAAACATCATTTTGGGTCCAATGGAGTAGAATGGATGCATTTGGTGCGAAACCATTTTTGCAACTTCGGTACCCCGGAATAGTGCAATGAGGTCCGAAGCACAAGTTTTGTATCTTTTCACATGCTGAAGGTTTCCGAAATGCTCGAATACACTGCCAAACAACATTTTGGGTCCAATGGAGTAGAATGAATGCTTTTATTGTGAAACCATTTTCGCTACTTCGGAAACCCGGAATAGTGCAATGAGGTCCGAAACACAAGTTTTGTACCTTTTCACATGCCGAAGGTTTCCGAATTGCTCCAAAACACTCCCGAACATCTTTTTGGGTCCAATGGAGTAGAATGGATGCATTTGGTGCGAAACCATTTTCACAACGTCGGTACCCCGAAATAGTGCATTCAAGCCCGAAACTCAAGTTTTGCATCTTTTTACATGACGAAGGTTTCCAAAATGCTCCAATACACTCCCAAACATCATTTTGGGTCCAATGGAGTAGAATGAATGCATTTATTGCGCAACGATTGTCGCAACTTCTGTACCCCGAAATAGTGCATTTAGGCCCGAACTACAGTTTTGCATCTTTTCACATGCCGAATGTTTCTGAAATGCTCCAAACACTCGCAAACATCATTTTGGGTCCATTGGAGTAGAATGGATGCATTTGGTGCGAAACCATTTTCACAATTTCGGTATCCCGAAATAGTGCATTCAATCCTGAAACACAAGTTTTGCATCTTTTTACATGCCGAAGGTTTCCAAAATGCTCGAATACACTCCCAAACAACATTTTGGGTCCAATGGAGTAGAATGAATGCGTTTATTGCGCAACCATTTTCGCAACTTCGGTACCCCGGAATAGTGCAATGAGGTCCGAAGCACAAGTTTTGTATCTTTTCACATGCCGAAGGTTTCCGAAATGCTCCAAAACACTCCCAAACATCTTTTTGGGTTCAATGGAGTAGAATGGATGCATTTGGTGCGAAACCATTTTCACAACTTCGGTACCCCGAAATAGTGCATTCAAGCCCGAAACACAAGTTTTGCATCTTTTTATATGCCGAAGGTTTCAAAAATGCTCCCATACACTCCCAAACATCATTTTGGGTCCAATGGAGTAGAATGAATGCTTTTATTGCGCAACCATTTTCGCAACTTCTGTACCCCGAAATTGTGCATTTAGGCCCGAACCATAGTTTTGCATCTTTTTACATGCCGAATGTTTCCGAAATGCTCCAAACACTCCCAGACATCATTTTGAGTCCAATGGAGAGTAGAATGGATGCATTTGGTGCGAAACCATTTTCACAATTTCGGTATCCCGAAATAGTGCATTCAATCCCGAAACACAAGTTTTGCATCTTTTTACATGCCGAAGGTTTCCAAAATGCTCGAATACACTCCCAAACATCATTTTGGGTCCAATGGAGTAGAATGAATGCTTTTATTGCGCAACCATTTTCGCAACTTCGGTACCCCGGAATAGTGCAATGAGGTCCGAAGCACCAGTTTTGTATCTTTTCACATGCCGAAGGTTTCCGAAATGCTCCAAAACACTCCCAAACATCATTTTGGGTTCAATGGAGTAGAATGGATGCATTTGGTGCAAAACCATTTTCACAACTTCGGTACCCCGAAATAGTTCATTCAAGCCCGAAACACATGTTTTACATCTTTTTACATGCCGAAGGTTTCCAAAATGCTCCAATACACTCCCAAACATCATTTTGGGTCCAATGGAGTAGAATGAATGTTTTTATTGCGAAACCATTTTCGCAACTTCAGTACCCCGAAATAGTGCATTTAGGCCCGAACCACAAGTTTTGCATCTTTTTACATGCCGAATGTTTCCGAAATGCTCCAAACACTCCCAAACATCATTTTGGGTCCAATGGAGTAGAATGGATGCATTTGGTGCGAAACCATTTTCGCAATTTCGGTACCCCGGAATAGTGCAATGAGGTCCGAAGCACAAATTTTGTATCTTTTCACATGCCAAAGGTTTCCGAAATGCTCCAAAACACTCCCAAACATAATTTTGGGTTCAATGGAGTAGAATGGATGCATTTGGTGCGAAACCATTTTCACAACTTCGGTACCCCGAAATAGTGCATTCAAGCCCGAAACTCAAGTTTTGCATCTTTTTACATGCCGAAGGTTTCCAAAATGCTCCAATACACTCCCAAACATCATTTTGGGTCCAATGGAGTAGAATGAATGCTTTTATTGCGCAACCATTTTCGCAACTTCTGTACCCCGAAATAGTGCATTTAGGCCCGAACCACAGTTTTGCATCTTTTCACATGCCGAATGTTTCTGAAATGCTCCAAACAGTCGCAAACATCATTTTGGGTCCAATGGAGTAGAATGGATGCATTTGGTGCGAAACCATTTTCACAATTTCGGTATCCCGAAATAGTGCATTCAATCCCGAAACACAAGTTTTGCATCTTTTTACATGCCGAAGGTTTCCAAAATGCTCGAATACACTCCCAAACAACATTTTGGGTCCAATGGAGTAGAATTAATGCTTTTATTGTGAGACCATTTTCGCTACTGCGGAAACCCAGAATAGTGCAATGAGGTCCGAAACACAAGTTTTGTATCTTTTCACATGCCGAAGGTTTCCGAAATGCTCCAAAACACTCCCAAACATCATTTTGGGTCCAATGGAGTAGAATGGATGCATTTGGTGCGAAACCATTTTCGCAACTTCGGTACCCCGGAATAGTGCAATGAGGTCCGAAGCACAAGTTTTGTATCTTTTCACATGCCGAAGGTTTCCGAAATGCTCCAAAACACTCCCAAACATAATTTTGGGTTCAATGGAGTAGAATGGATGCATTTGGTGCGAAACCATTTTCACAACTTCGGTACCCCGAAATAGTGCATTCAAGCCCGAAACTCAAGTTTTGTACCTTTTTACATGCCGAAGGTTTCCAAAATGCTCCAATACACTCCCAAACATCATTTTGGGTCCAATGGAGTAGAATGAATGCTTTTATTGCGCAACCATTTTCGCAACTTCTGTACCCCGAAATAGTGCATTTAGGCCCGAACCACAGTTTTGCATCTTTTCACATGCCGAATGTTTCTGAAATGCTCCAAACAGTCGCAAACATCATTTTGGGTCCAATGGAGTAGAATGGATGCATTTGGTGCAAAACCATTTTCACAATTTCGTTATCCCGAAATAGTGCATTCAATCCCGAAACACAAGTTTTGTATCTTTTTACATGCCGAAGGTTTCCAAAATGCTCGAATACACTCCCAAACATCATTTTGGGTCCAATGGAGTAGAATGAAGGCTTTTATTGTGAAACCATTTTTGCAACTTCGGTACCCCGGAATAGTGCAATGAGGTCCGAAGCACATGTTTTGTATCTTTTCACATGCCGAAGGTTTCCGAAATGCTCCAAAACACTCCCAAACATCTTTTTGGGTTCAATGGAGTAGAATGGATGCATTTGGTGCGAAACCATTTTCACAACTTCGGTACCCTGAAATAGTGCATTCAAGACCGAAACACAAGTTTTGCATCTTTTTACGAGCCGAAGGTTTCCAAAATGCTCAAATACACTCCCAAACAACATTTTGGGTCCAATGGAGTAGAATGAATGCTTTTATTGTGAAACCATTTTCGCTACTTCGGAAACCCGGAATAGTGCAATGAGGTCCGAAACACAAGTTTTGTACCTTTTGACATGCCGAAGGTTTCCGAATTGCTCCAAAACACTCCCGAACATCTTTTTGGGTCCAATGGAGTAGAATGGATGCATTTGGTGCGAAACCATTTTCACAACGTCGTACCCCGAAATAGTGCATTCAAGCCCGAAACTCAAGTTTTGCATCTTTTTACATGACGAAGGTTTCCAAAATGCTCCAATACACTCCCAAACATCATTTTGGGTCCAATGGAGTAGAATGAATGCATTTATTGCGCAACGATTGTCGCAACTTCTGTACCCCGAAATAGTGCATTTAGGCCCGAACTACAGTTTTGCATCTTTTCACATGCCGAATGTTTCCGAAATGCTCCAAAACACTCCCAAACATCTTTTTGGGTTCAATGGAGTAGAATGGATGCATTTGGTGCGAAACCATTTTCACAACTTCGGTACCCCGAAATAGTGCATTCAAGCCCGAAACACAAGTTTTGCATCTTTTTATATGCCGAAGGTTTCAAAAATGCTCCCATACACTCCCAAACATCATTTTGGGTCCAATGGAGTAGAATGAATGCTTTTATTGCGCAACCATTTTCGCAACTTCTGTACCCCGAAATTGTGCATTTAGGCCCGAACCATAGTTTTGCATCTTTTTACATGCCGAATGTTTCCGAAATGCTCCAAACACTCCCAGACATCATTTTGAGTCCAATGGAGTAGAATGGATGCATTTGGTGCGAAACCATTTTCACAATTTCGGTATCCCGAAATAGTGCATTCAATCCCGAAACACAAGTTTTGCATCTTTTTACATGCCGAAGGTTTCCAAAATGCTCGAATACACTCCCAAACATCATTTTGGGTCCAATGGAGTAGAATGAATGCTTTTATTGCGCAACCATTTTCGCAACTTCGGTACCCCGGAATAGTGCAATGAGGTCCGAAGCACCAGTTTTGAATCTTTTCACATGCCGAAGGTTTCCGAAATGCTCCAAAACACTCCCAAACATCATTTTGGGTTCAATGGAGTAGAATGGATGCATTTGGTGCAAAACCATTTTCACAACTTCGGTACCCCGAAATAGTTCATTCAAGCCCGAAACACATGTTTTTCATCTTTTTACATGCCGAAGGTTTCCAAAATGCTCCAATACACTCCCAAACATCATTTTGGGTCCAATGGAGTAGAATGAATGTTTTTATTGCGAAACCATTTTCGCAACTTCAGTACCCCGAAATAGTGCATTTAGGCCCGAACCACAAGTTTTGCATCTTTTTACATGCCGAATGTTTCCGAAATGCTCCAAACACTCCCAAACATCATTTTGGGTCCAATGGAGTAGAATGGATGCATTTGGTGCGAAACCATTTTCGCAATTTCGGTACCCCGGAATAGTGCAATGAGGTCCGAAGCACAAGTTTTGTATCTTTTCACATGCCAAAGGTTTCCGAAATGCTCCAGAACACTCCCAAACATAATTTTGGGTTCAATGGAGTAGAATGGATGCATTTGGTGCGAAACCATTTTCACAACTTCGGTACCCCGAAATAGTGCATTCAAGCCCGAAACTCAAGTTTTGCATCTTTTTACATGCCGAAGGTTTCCAAAATGCTCCAATACACTCCCAAACATCATTTTGGGTCCAATGGAGTAGAATGAATGCTTTTATTGCGCAACCATTTTCGCAACTTCTGTACCCCGAAATAGTGCATTTAGGCCCGAACCATAGTTTTGCATCTTTTCACATGCCGAATGTTTCTGAAATGCTCCAAACAGTCGCAAACATCATTTTGGGTCCAATGGAGTAGAATGGATGCATTTGGTGCGAAACCATTTTCACAATTTCGGTATCCCGAAATAGTGCATTCAATCCCGAAACACAAGTTTTGCATCTTTTTACATGCCGAAGGTTTCCAAAATGCTCGAATACACTCCCAAACAACATTTTGGGTCCAATGGAGTAGAATTAATGCTTTTATTGTGAAACCATTTTCGCTACTGCGGAAACCCAGAATAGTGCAATGAGGCCCGAACCACAAGTTTTGCATCTTTTTACATGCCGAATGTTTCCGAAATGCTCCAAACACTCCCAAACATCATTTTGGGTCCAATGGAGTAGAATGGATGCATTTGGTGCGAAACCATTTTCGCAACTTCGGTACCCCGGAATAGTGCAATGAGGTCCGAAGCACAAGTTTTGTATCTTTTCACATGCCGAAGGTTTCCGAAATGCTCCAAAACACTCCCAAACATAATTTTGGGTTCAATGGAGTAGAATGGATGCATTTGGTGCGAAACCATTTTCACAACTTCGGTACCCCGAAATAGTGCATTCAAGCCCGAAACTCAAGTTTTGTACCTTTTTACATGCCGAAGGTTTCCAAAATGCTCCAATACACTCCCAAACATCATTTTGGGTCCAATGGAGTAGAATGAATGCTTTTATTGCGCAACCATTTTCGCAACTTCTGTACCCCGAAATAGTGCATTTAGGCCCGAACCACAGTTTTGCATCTTTTCACATGCCGAATGTTTCTGAAATGCTCCAAACAGTCGCAAACATCATTTTGGGTCCAATGGAGTAGAATGGATGCATTTGGTGCAAAACCATTTTCACAATTTCGTTATCCCGAAATAGTGCATTCAATCCCGAAACACAAGTTTTGTATCTTTTTACATGCCGAAGGTTTCCAAAATGCTCGAATACACTCCCAAACATCATTTTGGGTCCAATGGAGTAGAATGAAGGCTTTTATTGTGAAACCATTTTTGCAACTTCGGTACCCCGGAATAGTGCAATGAGGTCCGAAGCACATGTTTTGTATCTTTTCACATGCCGAAGGTTTCCGAAATGCTCCAAAACACTCCCAAACATCTTTTTGGGTTCAATGGAGTAGAATGGATGCATTTGGTGCGAAACCATTTTCACAACTTCGGTACCCCGAAATAGTGCATTCAAGACCGAAACACAAGTTTTGCATCTTTTTACGAGCCGAAGGTTTCCAAAATGCTCAAATACACTCCCAAACATCATTTTGGGTCCAATGGAGTAGAATGAATGTTTTTATTGCGAAACCATTTTCGCAACTTCAGTACCCCGAAATAGTGCATTTACGCCCGAACCACAAGTTTTGCATCTTTTTACATGCCGAATGTTTCCGAAATGCTCCAAACACTCCCAAACATCATTTTGGGTCCAATGGAGTAGAATGGATGCATTTGGTGCGAAACCATTTTCGCAACTTCGGTACCCCGGAATAGTGCAATAAGGTCCGAAGCACAAGTTTTGTATCTTTTCACATGCCGAAGGTTTCCGAAATGCTCCAAAACACTCCCAAACATAATTTTGGGTTCAATGGAGTAGAATGGATGCATTTGGTGCGAAACCATTTTCACAACTTCGGTACCCTGAAATAGTGCATTCAAGCCTGAAACTCAAGTTTTGTACCTTTTTATTTGCCGAAGGTTTCCAAAATGCTCCAATACACTCCCAAACATCATTTTGGGTCCAATGGAGTAGAATGAATGCTTTTATTGCGCAACCATTTTCGCAACTTCTGTACCCCGAAATAGTGCATTTAGGCCCGAAGCACAGTTTTGCATCTTTTCACATGCCGAATGTTTCTGAAATGCTCCAAACAGTCGCAAACATCATTTTGGGTCCAATGGAGTAGAATGGATGCATTTGGTGCGAAACCATTTTCACAATTTCGGTATCCCAAAATAGTGCATTCAATCCCGAAACACAAGTTTTGCATCTTTTTACATGCCGAAGGTTTCCAAAATGCTCGAATACACTCCCAAACATCATTTTGGGTCCAATGGAGTAGAATGAAGGCTTTTATTGTGAAACCATTTTCGCAACTTCGGTACCCCGGAATAGTGCAATGAGGTCCGAAGCACATGTTTTGTATCTTTTCACATGCCGAAGGTTTCCGAAATGCTCCAAAACACTCCCAAACATCTTTTTGGGTTCAATGGAGTAGAATGGATGCATTTGGTGCGAAACCATTTTCACAACTTCGGTACCCCGAAATAGTGCATTCAAGACCGAAACACAAGTTTTGCATATTTTTACATGCCGAAGGTTTCCAAAGTGCTCCAATACACTCCCAAACATCATTTTGGGTCCAATGGAGTAGACTGAATCCTTTTATTGCGCAACCATTTTCGCAACTTCTGTACCCCGAAATACTGCATTTAGGCCCAAACCACAGTTTTGCATCTTTTTACATGCCGAATGTTTCCGACATGCTCCAAACACTCCCAAACATCATTTTGGGTCCAATGGAGTAGAATGGATGCATTTGGTGCGAAACCATTTTCACATTTTCAGTACCCCGAAATAGTGCATTCAAGCCCGAAACACAAGTTTCGCATCTTTTTACAAGCCGAAGGTTTCCAAAATGCTCCAATACACTCCCAAACATCATTTTTGGTCCAATGGAGTAGAATGAATGTTTTTATTGCGAAACCATTTTTGCAACTTCAGTACCCCGAAATAGTGCATTTAGGCCCGAACCACAAGTTTTGCATCTTTTTACATGCCGAATGTTTCCGAAATGCTCCATACACTCCCAAACATCATTTTGGGTCCAATGGAGTAGAATGGATGCATTTGGTGCGAAACCATTTTCGCAACTTCGGTACCCCGGAATAGTGCAATAAGGTCCGAAGCACAAGTTTTGTATCTTTTCACATGCCGAAGGTTTCCGAAATGCTCCAAAACACTCCCAAACATAATTTTGGGTTCAATGGAGTAGAATGGATGCATTTGGTGCGAAACCATTTTCACAACTTCGGTACCCTGAAATAGTGCATTCAAGCCTGAAACTCAAGTTTTGCATCTTTTTACATGCCGAAGGTTTCCAAAATGCTCCAATACACTCCCAAACATTATTTTGGGTCCAATGGAGTAGAATGAATGCTTTTATTGCGCAACCATTTTCACAACTTCTGTACCCCGAAATAGTGCATTTAGACCCGAACCACAGTTTTGCATCGTTTTACATGCTGAATGTTTTCGAAATGCTCCAAACACTCCCAAACATCATTTTGGGTCCAATGGAGTAGAATGGATGCATTTGGTGGGAAACCATTTTCACAATTTCGGTATCCCGAAATAGTGCATTCAATCCCGAAACACAAGTTTTGCATCTTTTTACATGCCGAAGGTTTCCAAAATGCTCGAATACACTCCCAAACATCATTTTGGGTCCAATGGAGTAGAATGAATGCTTTTATTGTGAAACCATTTTCGCAACTTCGGTACACCGGAATAGTGCAATGAGGTCCGAAACACAAGTTTTGTATCTTTTCACATGCCGAAGGTTCCCGAAATGAACCAAAACACTCCCGAACATCTTTTTGGGTTCAATGGAGTAGAATGGATGATTTGGTGCGAAACCATTTTCACAACTTCGGTACCCCGAAATAGTGCATTCAAGAACGAAACACAAGTTTTGCATATTTTTACATGCCGAAGGTTTCCATAGTGCTCCAATACACTCCCAAACATCATTTTGGGTCCAATGGTGTAGAATGAATCCTTTTATTACGTAACCATTTTCGCAACTTCTGTACCCCGAAATAGTGCATTTAGGCCCGAACCATAGTTTTGCATCTTTTTACATGCCGAATGATTCCGAAATGCTCCAAACACTCCCAAACATCATTTTGGGTCCAATGGAATAGAATGGATGCATTTGGTGCGAAACCATTTTCACAATTTCGGTACCCCGAAATAGTGCATTCAAGCCCGAAACACAAGTTTTGCATCTTTTTACAAGCCGAAAGTTTCCAAAATGCTCCAATACACTCCCAAACATCATTTTCGGTCCAATGGAGTAGAATGAATGTTTTTATTGCGAAACCATTTTTGCAACTTCAGTACCCCGAAATAGTGCATTTAGGCCCGAACCACAAGTTTTGCATCTTTTTACATGCCGAATGTTTCCGAAATGCTCCATACACTCCCAAACATCATTTTTGGTCCAATGGAGTAGAATGGATGCATTTGGTGCGAAACCATTTTCACAACTTCGGTACCCCGAAATAGTGCATTCAAGACCGAAACACAAGTTTTGCATATTTTTACATGCCGAAGGTTTCCAAAGTGCTCCAATACACTCCCAAACATCATTTTGGGTCCAATGGAGTAGAATGAATCCTTTTATTACGCAACCATTTTCACAACTTCTGTACCTCGAAATAGTGCATTTAGGCCCGAACCACAGTTTTGCATCTTTTTATATGCCGAATGTTTCTGAAATGCTCCAAACACTCCCAAACATCATTTTGGATGCAATGGAGTAGAATGGATGCATTTGGTGTGAAACCATTTTCACAATTTCGGTACCCCGAAATAGTGCATTCAAGCCTAAAACACAAGTTTTGCATCTTTTTACAAGCCGAAGGTTTCCAAAATGCTCCAATACACTCCCAAACTTCATTTTCGGTCCAATGGAGTAGAATGAATGTTTTTATTGCGAAACCATTTTTGCAACTTCAGTACCCTGAAATAGTGCATTTAGGCCCGAACTACAAGTTTTGCATCTTTTTACATGCCGAATGTTTCCGAAATGCTCCATACACTCCCAAACATCATTTTGGGTCCAATGGAGTAGAATGGATGCATTTGGTGCGAAACCATTTTCGCAACTTCGGTACCCCGAAATAGTGCAATGAGGTCCGAAGCACAAGTTTTGTATCTTTTCACATGCCGAAGGTTTCCGAAATGCTCCAAAACACTCCCAAACATAATTTAGGGTTCAATGGAGTAGAATGGATGCATTTGGTGCGAAACCATTTTCACAACTTCGGTACCCCGAAATAGTGCATTCAAGCCCGAAACTCAAGTTTTGTACCTTTTTACATGCCGAAGGTTTCCAAAATGCTCCAATACACTCCCAAACATCATTTTGGGTCCAATGGAGTAGAATGAATGCTTTTATTGCGCAACCATTTTCGCAACTTCTGTACCCCGAAATAGTGCATTTAGGCCCGAACCACAGTTTTGCATCTTTTCACATGCCGAATGTTTCTGAAATGCTCCAAACAGTCGCAAACATCATTTTGGGTCCAATGGAGTAGAATGGATGCATTTGGTGCAAAACCATTTTCACAATTTCGTTATCCCGAAATAGTGCATTCAATCCCGAAACACAAGTTTTGTATCTTTTTACATGCCGAAGGTTTCCAAAATGCTCGAATACACTCCCAAACATCATTTTGGGTCCAATGGAGTAGAATGAAGGCTTTTATTGTGAAACCATTTTTGCAACTTCGGTACCCCGGAATAGTGCAATGAGGTCCGAAGCACATGTTTTGTATCTTTTCACATGCCGAAGGTTTCCGAAATGCTCCAAAACACTCCCAAACATCTTTTTGGGTTCAATGGGGTAGAATGGATGCATTTGGTGCGAAACCATTTTCACAACTTCGGTACCCCGAAATAGTGCATTCAAGACCGAAACACAAGTTTTGCATCTTTTTACGAGCCGAAGGTTTCCAAAATGCTCAAATACACTCCCAAACATCATTTTGGGTCCAATGGAGTAGAATGAATGTTTTTATTGCGAAACCATTTTCGCAACTTCAGTACCCCGAAATAGTGCATTTACGCCCGAACCACAAGTTTTGCATCTTTTTACATGCCGAATGTTTCCGAAATGCTCCAAACACTCCCAAACATCATTTTGGGTCCAATGGAGTAGAATGGATGCATTTGGTGCGAAACCATTTTCGCAACTTCGGTACCCCGGAATAGTGCAATAAGGTCCGAAGCACAAGTTTTGTATCTTTTCACATGCCGAAGGTTTCCGAAATGCTCCAAAACACTCCCAAACATAATTTTGGGTTCAATGGAGTAGAATGGATGCATTTGGTGCGAAACCATTTTCACAACTTCGGTACCCTGAAATAGTGCATTCAAGCCTGAAACTCAAGTTTTGTACCTTTTTATTTGCCGAAGGTTTCCAAAATGCTCCAATACACTCCCAAACATCATTTTGGGTCCAATGGAGTAGAATGAATGCTTTTATTGCGCAACCATTTTCGCAACTTCTGTACCCCGAAATAGTGCATTTAGGCCCGAAGCACAGTTTTGCATCTTTTCACATGCCGAATGTTTCTGAAATGCTCCAAACAGTCGCAAACATCATTTTGGGTCCAATGGAGTAGAATGGATGCATTTGGTGCGAAACCATTTTCACAATTTCGGTATCCCAAAATAGTGCATTCAATCCCGAAACACAAGTTTTGCATCTTTTTACATGCCGAAGGTTTCCAAAATGCTCGAATACACTCCCAAACATCATTTTGGGTCCAATGGAGTAGAATGAAGGCTTTTATTGTGAAACCATTTTCGCAACTTCGGTACCCCGGAATAGTGCAATGAGGTCCGAAGCACATGTTTTGTATCTTTTCACATGCCGAAGGTTTCCGAAATGCTCCAAAACACTCCCAAACATCTTTTTGGGTTCAATGGAGTAGAATGGATGCATTTGGTGCGAAACCATTTTCACAACTTCGGTACCCCGAAATAGTGCATTCAAGACCGAAACACAAGTTTTGCATATTTTTAAATGCCGAAGGTTTCCAAAGTGCTCCAATACACTCCCAAACATCATTTTGGGTCCAATGGAGTAGACTGAATCCTTTTATTGCGCAACCATTTTCGCAACTTCTGTACCCCGAAATACTGCATTTAGGCCCAAACCACAGTTTTGCATCTTTTTACATGCCGAATGTTTCCGACATGCTCCAAACACTCCCAAACATCATTTTGGGTCCAATGGAGTAGAATGGATGCATTTGGTGCGAAACCATTTTCACATTTTCAGTACCCCGAAATAGTGCATTCAAGCCCGAAACACAAGTTTTGCATCTTTTTACAAGCCGAAGGTTTCCAAAATGCTCCAATACACTCCCAAACATCATTTTTGGTCCAATGGAGTAGAATGAATGTTTTTATTGCGAAACCATTTTTGCAACTTCAGTACCCCGAAATAGTGCATTTAGGCCCGAACCACAAGTTTTGCATCTTTTTACATGCCGAATGTTTCCGAAATGCTCCATACACTCCCAAACATCATTTTGGGTCCAATGGAGTAGAATGGATGCATTTGGTGCGAAACCATTTTCGCAACTTCGGTACCCCGGAATAGTGCAATAAGGTCCGAAGCACAAGTTTTGTATCTTTTCACATGCCGAAGGTTTCCGAAATGCTCCAAAACACTCCCAAACATAATTTTGGGTTCAATGGAGTAGAATGGATGCATATGGTGCGAAACCATTTTCACAACTTCGGTACCCTGAAATAGTGCATTCAAGCCTGAAACTCAAGTTTTGCATCTTTTTACATGCCGAAGGTTTCCAAAATGCTCCAATACACTCCCAAACATTATTTTGGGTCCAATGGAGTAGAATGAATGCTTTTATTGCGCAACCATTTTCACAACTTCTGTACCCCGAAATAGTGCATTTAGACCCGAACCACAGTTTTGCATCGTTTTACATGCTGAATGTTTTCGAAATGCTCCAAACACTCCCAAACATCATTTTGGGTCCAATGGAGTAGAATGGATGCATTTGGTGGGAAACCATTTTCACAATTTCGGTATCCCGAAATAGTGCATTCAATCCCGAAACACAAGTTTTGCATCTTTTTACATGCCGAAGGTTTCCAAAATGCTCGAATACACTCCCAAACATCATTTTGGGTCCAATGGAGTAGAATGAATGCTTTTATTGTGAAACCATTTTCGCAACTTCGGTACACCGGAATAGTGCAATGAGGTCCGAAACACAAGTTTTGTATCTTTTCACATGCCGAAGGTTCCCGAAATGAACCAAAACACTCCCGAACATCTTTTTGGGTTCAATGGAGTAGAATGGATGATTTGGTGCGAAACCATTTTCACAACTTCGGTACCCCGAAATAGTGCATTCAAGAACGAAACACAAGTTTTGCATATTTTTACATGCCGAAGGTTTCCATAGTGCTCCAATACACTCCCAAACATCATTTTGGGTCCAATGGTGTAGAATGAATCCTTTTATTACGTAACCATTTTCGCAACTTCTGTACCCCGAAATAGTGCATTTAGGCCCGAACCATAGTTTTGCATCTTTTTACATGCCGAATGATTCCGAAATGCTCCAAACACTCCCAAACATCATTTTGGGTCCAATGGAATAGAATGGATGCATTTGGTGCGAAACCATTTTCACAATTTCGGTACCCCGAAATAGTGCATTCAAGCCCGAAACACATGTTTTGCATCTTTTTACAAGCCGAAAGTTTCCAAAATGCTCCAATACACTCCCAAACATCATTTTCGGTCCAATGGAGTAGAATGAATGTTTTTATTGCGAAACCATTTTTGCAACTTCAGTACCCCGAAATAGTGCATTTAGGCCCGAACCACAAGTTTTGCATCTTTTTACATGCCGAATGTTTCCGAAATGCTCCATACACTCCCAAACATCATTTTTGGTCCAATGGAGTAGAATGGATGCATTTGGTGCGAAACCATTTTCACAACTTCGGTACCCCGAAATAGTGCATTCAAGACCGAAACACAAGTTTTGCATATTTTTACATGCCGAAGGTTTCCAAAGTGCTCCAATACACTCCCAAACATCATTTTGGGTCCAATGGAGTAGAATGAATCCTTTTATTACGCAACCATTTTCACAACTTCTGTACCTCGAAATAGTGCATTTAGGCCCGAACCACAGTTTTGCATCTTTTTATATGCCGAATGTTTCTGAAATGCTCCAAACACTCCCAAACATCATTTTGGATGCAATGGAGTAGAATGGATGCATTTGGTGTGAAACCATTTTCACAATTTCGGTACCCCGAAATAGTGCATTCAAGCCTAAAACACAAGTTTTGCATCTTTTTACAAGCCGAAGGTTTCCAAAATGCTCCAATACACTCCCAAACTTCATTTTCGGTCCAATGGAGTAGAATGAATGTTTTTATTGCGAAACCATTTTTGCAACTTCAGTACCCTGAAATAGTGCATTTAGGCCCGAACTACAAGTTTTGCATCTTTTTACATGCCGAATGTTTCCGAAATGCTCCATACACTCCCAAACATCATTTTGGGTCCAATGGAGTAGAATGGATGCATTTGGTGCGAAACCATTTTCGCAACTTCGGTACCCCGAAATAGTGCAATGAGGTCCGAAGCACAAGTTTTGTATCTTTTCACATGCCTAAGGTTTCCGAAATGCTCCAAAACACTCCCAAACATAATTTAGGGTTCAATGGAGTAGAATGGATGCATTTGGTGCGAAACCATTTTCACAACTTCGGTACCCCGAAATAGTGCATTCAAGCCCGAAACTCAAGTTTTGCATCTTTTTACATGCCGAAGGTTTCCAAAATGCTCCAATACACTCCCAAACATCATTTTGGGTTCAATGGAGTAGAAGGAATGCTTTTATTGCGCAACGATTTTCGCAAGTTCTGTACCCCGAAATAGTGCATTTAGGCCCGAACCACAGTTTTGCATCTTTTCACATGCCGAATGTTTCTGAAATGCTCCAAACACTCGCAAACATCATTTTGGGTCCAATGGAGTAGAATGGATGCATTTGGTGCGAAACCATTTTCACATTTTCGGTATCCCGAAATAGTGCATTTAATCCTGAAACACAAGTTTTGCATCTTTTTACATGCGGAAGGTTTCCAAAATACTCGAATACACTCCCAAACAACATTTTGGGTCCAATGGAGTAGAATCAATGCTTTTTTTGTGAAACCATTTTCGCTACTTCGGAAACCCGGAATAGTGCAATGAGGTCCGAAACACAAGTTTTGTATCTTTTCACATGCCGAAGGTTTCCGAAATGCTCCAAAACACTCCCAAACATCTTTTTGGGTTCAATGGAGTAGAATTGATGCATCTGGTGCGAAACCATTTTCACAACTTTGGTACCCCGAAATAGTGCATTCAAGCCCGAAACACAAGTTTTGCATCTTTTTACATGACGAAGGTTTCAAAAATGCTCCCATACACTCCCAAACATCATTTTGGGTTCAATGGAGTAGAATGAAAGCTTTTATTGCGCAACAATTTTCGCAACTTCTGTACCCCGAAATAGTGCATTTAAGCCCGAACCATAGTTTTGCATCTTTTTACATGCCGAATGTTTCCGAAATGCTCCAAACACTCCCAAACATCATTTTGAGTCCAATGGAGTAGAATGGATGCATTTGGTGCGAAACCATTTTCACAATTTCGGTATCCCGAAATAGTGCATTCAATCCCGAAACACAAGTTTTGCATCTTTTTACATGCCGAAGGTTTCCAAAATGCTCGAATACACTCCCAAACATCATTTTGGGTCCAACGGAGTAGAATGAATGCTCTTATTGCGCAACCATTTTCGCAACTTCGGTACCCCGGAATAGTGCAATGAGGTCCGAAGCACAAGTTTTGTATCTTTTCACATGCCGAAGGTTTCCGAAATGCTCCAAAACACTCCCAAACAGCATTTTGGGTTCAATGGAGTAGAATGGATGCATTTGGTGCGAAACCATTTTCACAACTTCGGTACCCCGAAATAGTTCATTCAAGCCCGAACCACATGTTTTGCATCTTTTTACAAGCCGAAGGTTTCCAAAATGCTCCAATACACTCCCAAACATCATTTTGGGTCCAATGGAGTAGAATGAATGTTTTTATTGCGAAACCATTTTCGCAACTTCAGTACCCCGAAAAAGTGCATTTAGGCCCGAACCACAAGTTTTGCATCTTTTTACATGCCGAATGTTTCCGAAATGCTCAAAACACTCCCAAACATCATTTTGGGTCCAATGGAGTAGAATGGATGCATTTGGTGCGAAACCATTTTCACAACTTCGGTACCCCGGAATAGTGCAATGAGGTCCGAAGCACAAGTTTTGTATCTTTTCACATGCCGAAGGTTTCCGAAATGCTCCAAAACACTCCCAAACATAATTTTGGGTTCAATGGAGTAGAATGGATGCATTTAGTGCGAAACCATTTTCACAACTTCGGTACCCCGAAATAGTGCATTCAAGCCCGAAACTCAAGTTTTGCATCTTTTTACATGCTGAAGGTTTCCAAAATGCTCCAATACACTCCCAAACATCATTTTGGGTCCAATGGAGTAGAATGAATGCTTTTATTGCGCAACCATTTTCGCAACTTCTGTACCCCGAAATAGTGCATTTAGGCCCGAACCATAGTTTTGCATCTTTTCACATGCCGAATGTTTCTGAAATGCTCCAAACAGTCGCAAACATCATTTTGGGTCCAATGGAGTAGAATGGATGCATTTGGTGCGAAACCATTTTCACAATTTCAGTATCCCGAAATAGTGCATTCAATCCCGAAACACAAGTTTTGCATCTTTTAAATGCCGAAGGTTTCCAAAATTCTCAAATACACTCCCAAACATCATTTTGGGTCCAATGGAGTAGAATGTATGCTTTTATTGTGAAACCATTTTCGCAACTTCGGTACCCCGGAATAGTGCAATGAGGTCCGAAGCACAAGTTTTGTATCTTTTCACATGCCGAAGGTTTCCGAAATGCTCCAAAACACTCCCGAACATCTTTTTGGGTTCAATGGAGTAGAATGGATGATTTGGTGCGAAACCATTTTCACAACTTCGGTACCCCGAAATAGTGCATTCAAGAACGAAACACAAGTTTTGCATATTTTTACATGCCGAAGGTTTCCATAGTGCTCCAATACACTCCCAAACATCATTTTGGGTCCAATGGTGTAGAATGAATCCTTTTATTACGTAACCATTTTCGCAACTTCTGTACCCCGAAATAGTGCATTTAGGCCCGAACCATAGTTTTGCATCTTTTTACATGCCGAATGATTCCGAAATGCTCCAAACACTCCCAAACATCATTTTGGGTCCAATGGAATAGAATGGATGCATTTGGTGCGAAACCATTTTCACAATTTCGGTACCCCGAAATAGTGCATTCAAGCCCGAAACACATGTTTTGCATCTTTTTACAAGCCGAAAGTTTCCAAAATGCTCCAATACACTCCCAAACATCATTTTCGGTCCAATGGAGTAGAATGAATGTTTTTATTGCGAAACCATTTTCGCAACTTCAGTACCCCGAAAAAGTGCATTTAGGCCCGAACCACAAGTTTTGCATCTTTTTACATGCCGAATGTTTCCGAAATGCTCAAAACACTCCCAAACATCATTTTGGGTCCAATGGAGTAGAATGGATGCATTTGGTGCGAAACCATTTTCACAACTTCGGTACCCTGAAATAGTGCATTCAAGCCTGAAACTCAAGTTTTGCATCTTTTTACATGCCGAAGGTTTCCAAAATGCTCCAATACACTCCCAAACATTATTTTGGGTCCAATGGAGTAGAATGAATGCTTTTATTGCGCAACCATTTTCACAACTTCTGTACCCCGAAATAGTGCATTTAGACCCGAACCACAGTTTTGCATCGTTTTACATGCTGAATGTTTTCGAAATGCTCCAAACACTCCCAAACATCATTTTGGGTCCAATGGAGTAGAATGGATGCATTTGGTGGGAAACCATTTTCACAATTTCGGTATCACGAAATAGTGCATTCAATCCCGAAACACAAGTTTTGCATCTTTTTACATGCCGAAGGTTTCCAAAATGCTCGAATACACTCCCAAACATCATTTTGGGTCCAATGGAGTAGAATGAATGCTTTTATTGTGAAACCATTTTCGCAACTTCTGTACACCGGAATAGTGCAATGAGGTCCGAAACACAAGTTTTGTATCTTTTCACATGCCGAAGGTTCCCGAAATGAACCAAAACACTCCCGAACATCTTTTTGGGTTCAATGGAGTAGAATGGATGATTTGGTGCGAAACCATTTTCACAACTTCGGTACCCCGAAATAGTGCATTCAAGAACGAAACACAAGTTTTGCATATTTTTACATGCCGAAGGTTTCCATAGTGCTCCAATACACTCCCAAACATCATTTTGGGTCCAATGGTGTAGAATGAATCCTTTTATTACGTAACCATTTTCGCAACTTCTGTACCCCTAAATAGTGCATTTAGGCCCGAACCATAGTTTTGCATCTTTTTACATGCCGAATGATTCCGAAATGCTCCAAACACTCCCAAACATCATTTTGGGTCCAATGGAATAGAATGGATGCATTTGGTGCGAAACCATTTTCACAATTTCGGTACCCCGAAATAGTGCATTCAAGCCCGAAACACATGTTTTGCATCTTTTTACAAGCCAAAAGTTTCCAAAATGCTCCAATACACTCCCAAACATCATTTTCGGTCCAATGGAGTAGAATGAATGTTTTTATTGCGAAACCATTTTTGCAACTTCAGTACCCCGAAATAGTGCATTTAGGCCCGAACCACAAGTTTTGCATCTTTTTACATGCCGAATGTTTCCGAAATGCTCCATACACTCCCAAACATCATTTTTGGTTCAATGGAGTAGAATGGATGCATTTGGTGCGAAACCATTTTCACAACTTCGGTACCCCGAAATAGTGCATTCAAGACCGAAACACAAGTTTTGCATATTTTTACATGCCGAAGGTTTCCAAAGTGCTCCAATACACTCCCAAACATCATTTTGGGTCCAATGGAGTAGAATGAATCCTTTTATTACGCAACCATTTTCACAACTTCTGTACCTCGAAATAGTGCATTTAGGCCCGAACCACAGTTTTGCATCTTTTTATATGCCGAATGTTTCTGAAATGCTCCAAACACTCCCAAACATCATTTTGGATGCAATGGAGTAGAATGGATGCATTTGGTGTGAAACCATTTTCACAATTTCGGTACCCCGAAATAGTGCATTCAAGCCTAAAACACAAGTTTTGCATCTTTTTACAAGCCGAAGGTTTCCAAAATGCTCCAATACACTCCCAAACTTCATTTTCGGTCCAATGGAGTAGAATGAATGTTTTTATTGCGAAACCATTTTTGCAACTTCAGTACCCTGAAATAGTGCATTTAGGCCCGAACTACAAGTTTTGCATCTTTTTACATGCCGAATGTTTCCGAAATGCTCCATACACTCCCAAACATCATTTTGGGTCCAATGGAGTAGAATGGATGCATTTGGTGCGAAACCATTTTCGCAACTTCGGTACCCCGAAATAGTGCAATGAGGTCCGAAGCACAAGTTTTGTATCTTTTCACATGCCTAAGGTTTCCGAAATGCTCCAAAACACTCCCAAACATAATTTAGGGTTCAATGGAGTAGAATGGATGCATTTGGTGCGAAACCATTTTCACAACTTCGGTACCCCGAAATAGTGCATTCAAGCCCGAAACTCAAGTTTTGCATCTTTTTACATGCCGAAGGTTTCCAAAATGCTCCAATACACTCCCAAACATCATTTTGGGTTCAATGGAGTAGAAGGAATGCTTTTATTGCGCAACGATTTTCGCAAGTTCTGTACCCCGAAATAGTGCATTTAGGCCCGAACCACAGTTTTGCATCTTTTCACATGCCGAATGTTTCTGAAATGCTCCAAACACTCGCAAACATCATTTTGGGTCCAATGGAGTAGAATGGATGCATTTGGTGCGAAACCATTTTCACATTTTCGGTATCCCGAAATAGTGCATTTAATCCTGAAACACAAGTTTTGCATCTTTTTACATGCGGAAGGTTTCCAAAATACTCGAATACACTCCCAAACAACATTTTGGGTCCAATGGAGTAGAATCAATGCTTTTTTTGTGAAACCATTTTCGCTACTTCGGAAACCCGGAATAGTGCAATGAGGTCCGAAACACAAGTTTTGTATCTTTTCACATGCCGAAGGTTTCCGAAATGCTCCAAAACACTCCCAAACATCTTTTTGGGTTCAATGGAGTAGAATTGATGCATTTGGTGCGAAACCATTTTCACAACTTTGGTACCCCGAAATAGTGCATTCAAGCCTGAAACACAAGTTTTGCATCTTTTTACATGACGAAGGTTTCAAAAATGCTCCCATACACTCCCAAACATCATTTTGGGTTCAATGGAGTAGAATGAAAGCTTTTATTGCGCAACAATTTTCGCAACTTCTGTACCCCGAAATAGTGCATTTAGGCCCGAACCATAGTTTTGCATCTTTTTACATGCCGAATGTTTCCGAAATGCTCCAAACACTCCCAAACATCATTTTGAGTCCAATGGAGTAGAATGGATGCATTTGGTGCGAAACCATTTTCACAATTTCGGTATCCCGAAATAGTGCATTCAATCCCGAAACACAAGTTTTGCATCTTTTTACATGCCGAAGGTTTCCAAAATGCTCGAATACACTCCCAAACATCATTTTGGGTCCAACGGAGTAGAATAAATGCTCTTATTGCGCAACCATTTTCGCAACTTCGGTACCCCGGAATAGTGCAATGAGGTCCGAAGCACAAGTTTTGTATCTTTTCACATGCCGAAGGTTTCCGAAATGCTCCAAAACACTCCCAAACAGCATTTTGGGTTCAATGGAGTAGAATGGATGCATTTGGTGCGAAACCATTTTCACAACTTCGGTACCCCGAAATAGTTCATTCAAGCCCGAACCACATGTTTTGCATCTTTTTACAAGCCGAAGGTTTCCAAAATGCTCCAATACACTCCCAAACATCATTTTGGGTCCAATGGAGTAGAATGAATGTTTTTATTGCGAAACCATTTTCGCAACTTCAGTACCCCGAAAAAGTGCATTTAGGCCCGAACCACAAGTTTTGCATCTTTTTACATGCCGAATGTTTCCGAAATGCTCAAAACACTCCCAAACATCATTTTGGGTCCAATGGAGTAGAATGGATGCATTTGGTGCGAAACCATTTTCACAACTTCGGTACCCCGGAATAGTGCAATGAGGTCCGAAGCACAAGTTTTGTATCTTTTCACATGCCGAAGGTTTCCGAAATGCTCCAAAACACTCCCAAACATAATTTTGGGTTCAATGGAGTAGAATGGATGCATTTAGTGCGAAACCATTTTCACAACTTCGGTACCCCGAAATAGTGCATTCAAGCCCGAAACTCAAGTTTTGCATCTTTTTACATGCTGAAGGTTTCCAAAATGCTCCAATACACTCCGAAACATCATTTTGGGTCCAATGGAGTAGAATGAATGCTTTTATTGCGCAACCATTTTCGCAACTTCTGTACCCCGAAATAGTGCATTTAGGCCCGAACCATAGTTTTGCATCTTTTCACATGCCGAATGTTTCTGAAATGCTCCAAACAGTCGCAAACATCATTTTGGGTCCAATGGAGTAGAATGGATGCATTTGGTGCGAAACCATTTTCACAATTTCAGTATCCCGAAATAGTGCATTCAATCCCGAAACACAAGTTTTGCATCTTTTAAATGCCGAAGGTTTCCAAAATTCTCAAATACACTCCCAAACATCATTTTGGGTCCAATGGAGTAGAATGTATGCTTTTATTGTGAAACCATTTTCGCAACTTCGGTACCCCGGAATAGTGCAATGAGGTCCGAAGCACAAGTTTTGTATCTTTTCACATGCCGAAGGTTTCCGAAATGCTCCAAAACACTCCCGAACATCTTTTTGGGTTCAATGGAGTAGAATGGATGATTTGGTGCGAAACCATTTTCACAACTTCGGTACCCCGAAATAGTGCATTCAAGAACGAAACACAAGTTTTGCATATTTTTACATGCCGAAGGTTTCCATAGTGCTCCAATACACTCCCAAACATCATTTTGGGTCCAATGGTGTAGAATGAATCCTTTTATTACGTAACCATTTTCGCAACTTCTGTACCCCGAAATAGTGCATTTAGGCCCGAACCATAGTTTTGCATCTTTTTACATGCCGAATGATTCCGAAATGCTCCAAACACTCCCAAACATCATTTTGGGTCCAATGGAATAGAATGGATGCATTTGGTGCGAAACCATTTTCACAATTTCGGTACCCCGAAATAGTGCATTCAAGCCCGAAACACATGTTTTGCATCTTTTTACAAGCCGAAAGTTTCCAAAATGCTCCAATACACTCCCAAACATCATTTTCGGTCCAATGGAGTAGAATGAATGTTTTTATTGCGAAACCATTTTCGCAACTTCAGTACCCCGAAAAAGTGCATTTAGGCCCGAACCACAAGTTTTGCATCTTTTTACATGCCGAATGTTTCCGAAATGCTCAAAACACTCCCAAACATCATTTTGGGTCCAATGGAGTAGAATGGATGCATTTGGTGCGAAACCATTTTCACAACTTCGGTACCCTGAAATAGTGCATTCAAGCCTGAAACTCAAGTTTTGCATCTTTTTACATGCCGAAGGTTTCCAAAATGCTCCAATACACTCCCAAACATTATTTTGGGTCCAATGGAGTAGAATGAATGCTTTTATTGCGCAACCATTTTCACAACTTCTGTACCCCGAAATAGTGCATTTAGACCCGAACCACAGTTTTGCATCGTTTTACATGCTGAATGTTTTCGAAATGCTCCAAACACTCCCAAACATCATTTTGGGTCCAATGGAGTAGAATGGATGCATTTGGTGGGAAACCATTTTCACAATTTCGGTATCCCGAAATAGTGCATTCAATCCCGAAACACAAGTTTTGCATCTTTTTACATGCCGAAGGTTTCCAAAATGCTCGAATACACTCCCAAACATCATTTTGGGTCCAATGGAGTAGAATGAATGCTTTTATTGTGAAACCATTTTCGCAACTTCTGTACACCGGAATAGTGCAATGAGGTCCGAAACACAAGTTTTGTATCTTTTCACATGCCGAAGGTTCCCGAAATGAACCAAAACACTCCCGAACATCTTTTTGGGTTCAATGGAGTAGAATGGATGATTTGGTGCGAAACCATTTTCACAACTTCGGTACCCCGAAATAGTGCATTCAAGAACGAAACACAAGTTTTGCATATTTTTACATGCCGAAGGTTTCCATAGTGCTCCAATACACTCCCAAACATCATTTTGGGTCCAATGGTGTAGAATGAATCCTTTTATTACGTAACCATTTTCGCAACTTCTGTACCCCGAAATAGTGCATTTAGGCCCGAACCATAGTTTTGCATCTTTTTACATGCCGAATGATTCCGAAATGCTCCAAACACTCCCAAACATCATTTTGGGTCCAATGGAATAGAATGGATGCATTTGGTGCGAAACCATTTTCACAATTTCGGTACCCCGAAATAGTGCATTCAAGCCCGAAACACATGTTTTGCATCTTTTTACAAGCCGAAAGTTTCCAAAATGCTCCAATACACTCCCAAACATCATTTTCGGTCCAATGGAGTAGAATGAATGTTTTTATTGCGAAACCATTTTTGCAACTTCAGTACCCCGAAATAGTGCATTTAGGCCCGAACCACAAGTTTTGCATCTTTTTACATGCCGAATGTTTCCGAAATGCTCCATACACTCCCAAACATCATTTTTGGTCCAATGGAGTAGAATGGATGCATTTGGTGCGAAACCATTTTCACAACTTCGGTACCCCGAAATAGTGCATTCAAGACCGAAACACAAGTTTTGCATATTTTTACATGCCGAAGGTTTCCAAAGTGCTCCAATACACTCCCAAACATCATTTTGGGTCCAATGGAGTAGAATGAATCCTTTTATTACGCAACCATTTTCACAACTTCTGTACCTCGAAATAGTGCATTTAGGCCCGAACCACAGTTTTGCATCTTTTTATATGCCGAATGTTTCTGAAATGCTCCAAACACTCCCAAACATCATTTTGGATGCAATGGAGTAGAATGGATGCATTTGGTGTGAAACCATTTTCACAATTTCGGTACCCCGAAATAGTGCATTCAAGCCTAAAACACAAGTTTTGCATCTTTTTACAAGCCGAAGGTTTCCAAAATGCTCCAATACACTCCCAAACTTCATTTTCGGTCCAATGGAGTAGAATGAATGTTTTTATTGCGAAACCATTTTTGCAACTTCAGTACCCTGAAATAGTGCATTTAGGCCTGAACTACAAGTTTTGCATCTTTTTACATGCCGAATGTTTCCGAAATGCTCCATACACTCCCAAACATCATTTTGGGTCCAATGGAGTAGAATGGATGCATTTGGTGCGAAACCATTTTCGCAACTTCGGTACCCCGAAATAGTGCAATGAGGTCCGAAGCACAAGTTTTGTATCTTTTCACATGCCGAAGGTTTCCGAAATGCTCCAAAACACTCCCAAACATAATTTAGGGTTCAATGGAGTAGAATGGATGCATTTGGTGCGAAACCATTTTCACAACTTCGGTACCCCGAAATAGTGCATTCAAGCCCGAAACTCAAGTTTTGCATCTTTTTACATGCCGAAGGTTTCCAAAATGCTCCAATACACTCCCAAACATCATTTTGGGTTCAATGGAGTAGAAGGAATGCTTTTATTGCGCAACGATTTTCGCAAGTTCTGTACCCCGAAATAGTGCATTTAGGCCCGAACCACAGTTTTGCATCTTTTCACATGCCGAATGTTTCTGAAATGCTCCAAACACTCGCAAACATCATTTTGGGTCCAATGGAGTAGAATGGATGCATTTGGTGCGAAACCATTTTCACATTTTCGGTATCCCGAAATAGTGCATTTAATCCTGAAACACAAGTTTTGCATCTTTTTACATGCGGAAGGTTTCCAAAATACTCGAATACACTCCCAAACAACATTTTGGGTCCAATGGAGTAGAATCAATGCTTTTTTTGTGAAACCATTTTCGCTACTTCGGAAACCCGGAATAGTGCAATGAGGTCCGAAACACAAGTTTTGTATCTTTTCACTTGCCGAAGGTTTCCGAAATGCTCCAAAACACTCCCAAACATCTTTTTGGGTTCAATGGAGTAGAATTGATGCATTTGGTGCGAAACCATTTTCACAACTTTGGTACCCCGAAATAGTGCATTCAAGCCCGAAACACAAGTTTTGCATCTTTTTACATGACGAAGGTTTCAAAAATGCTCCCATACACTCCCAAACATCATTTTGGGTTCAATGGAGTAGAATGAAAGCTTTTATTGCGCAACAATTTTCGCAACTTCTGTACCCCGAAATAGTGCATTTAGGCCCGAACCATAGTTTTGCATCTTTTTACATGCCGAATGTTTCCGAAATGCTCCAAACACTCCCAAACATCATTTTGAGTCCAATGGAGTAGAATGGATGCATTTGGTGCGAAACCATTTTCACAATTTCGGTATCCTGAAATAGTGCATTCAATCCCGAAACACAAGTTTTGCATCTTTTTACATGCCGAAGGTTTCCAAAATGCTCGAATACACTCCCAAACATCATTTTGGGTCCAACGGAGTAGAATGAATGCTCTTATTGCGCAACCATTTTCGCAACTTCGGTACCCGGAATAGTGCAATGAGGTCCGAAGCACAAGTTTTGTATCTTTTCACATGCCGAAGGTTTCCGAAATGCTCCAAAACACTCCCAAACAGCATTTTGGGTTCAATGGAGTAGAATGGATGCATTTGGTGCGAAACCATTTTCACAACTTCGGTACCCCGAAATAGTTCATTCAAGCCCGAACCACATGTTTTGCATCTTTTTACAAGCCGAAGGTTTCCAAAATGCTCCAATACACTCCCAAACATCATTTTGGGTCCAATGGAGTAGAATGAATGTTTTTATTGCGAAACCATTTTCGCAACTTCAGTACCCCGAAAAAGTGCATTTAGGCCCGAACCACAAGTTTTGCATCTTTTTACGTGCCGAATGTTTCCGAAATGCTCAAAACACTCCCAAACATCATTTTGGGTCCAATGGAGTAGAATGGATGCATTTGGTGCGAAACCATTTTCACAACTTCGGTACCCCGGAATAGTGCAATGAGGTCCGAAGCACAAGTTTTGTATCTTTTCACATGCCGAAGGTTTCCGAAATGCTCCAAAACACTCCCAAACATAATTTTGGGTTCAATGGAGTAGAATGGATGCATTTAGTGCGAAACCATTTTCACAACTTCGGTACCCCGAAATAGTGCATTCAAGCCCGAAACTCAAGTTTTGCATCTTTTTACATGCTGAAGATTTCCAAAATGCTCCAATACACTCCCAAACATCATTTTGGGTCCAATGGAGTAGAATGAATGCTTTTATTGCGCAACCATTTTCGCAACTTCTGTACCCCGAAATAGTGCATTTAGGCCCGAACCATAGTTTTGCATCTTTTCACATGCCGAATGTTTCTGAAATGCTCCAAACAGTCGCAAACATCATTTTGGGTCCAATGGAGTAGAATGGATGCATTTGGTGCGAAACCATTTTCACAATTTCAGTATCCCGAAATAGTGCATTCAATCCCGAAACACAAGTTTTGCATCTTTTAAATGCCGAAGGTTTCCAAAATTCTCAAATACACTCCCAAACATCATTTTGGGTCCAATGGAGTAGAATGTATGCTTTTATTGTGAAACCATTTTCGCAACTTCGGTACCCCGGAATAGTGCAATGAGGTCCGAAGCACAAGTTTTGTATCTTTTCACATGCCGAAGGTTTCCGAAATGCTCCAAAACACTCCCGAACATCTTTTTGGGTTCAATGGAGTAGAATGGATGCAATTGGTGCGAAACCATTTTCACAACTTCGATACCCCGAAATAGTGCATTCAAGACCGAAACAGAAGTTTTACATATTTTTACATGCCGAAGGTTTCCAAAGTGCTCCAATACACTCCCAAACATCATTTTGGGTCCAATGGAGTAGAATGAATCCTTTTATTGCGCAACCATTTTCGCAACTTCTGTACCCCGAAATACTGCATTTAGGCCCGAACCACAGTTTTGCATCTTTTTACATACCGAATGTTTCCGAAATGCTCCAAACACTCCCAAACATCATTTTGGGTCCAATGGAGTAGAATGGATGCATTTGGAGCGAAACCATTTTCACAATTTCGGTATCCCGAAATAGTGTATTCAATCCCGAAACACAAGTTTTGCATCTTTTTACATGCCGAAGGTTTCCAAAATGCTCGAACACACTCCCAAACAACATTTTGGGTCCAATGGAGTAGAATGAATGCTTTTATTGTGAAACCATTTTCGCTACTTCGGAAACCCGGAATAGTGCAATGAGGTCCGAAACACAAGTTTTGTATCTTTTCACATGCCGAAGGTTTCCGAATTGCTCCAAAACAGTCCCGAACATCTTTTTGGGTCCAATGGAGTAGAATGGATGCAATTGGTGCGAAACCATTTTCACAACTTCGGTACCCCGAAATAGTGCATTCAAGACCGAAACACAAGTTTTGCATATTTTTACATGCCGAAGGTTTCCAAAGTGCTCCAATACACTCCCAAACATCATTTTGGGTCCAATGGAGTAGAATGAATCCTTTTATTGCGCAACCATTTTCGCAACTTCTGTACCCCGAAATAGTGCATTTAGGCCCGAACCACAGTTTTTCATCTTTTAACATGACGAATGTTTCTGAAATGCTCCAAACACTCCCAAACATCATTTTGGGTCCAATGGAGTAGAATGGATGCATTTGGTGCGAAACCATTTTCACAATTTCGGTATCCCGAAATAGTGCATTCAATCCCGAAACACAAGTTTTGCATCTTTTTACATGCCGAAGGTTTCCAAAATGCTCGAACACACTCCCAAACAACATTTTGGGTCCAATGGAGTAGAATGAATGCTTTTATTGTGAAACCATTTTCGCTACTTCGGAAACCCGGAATAGTGCAATGAGGTCCGAAACACAAGTTTTGTATCTTTTCACATGCCCAAGGTTTCCGAAATGCTCCAAAACACTCCCAAACATCTTTTTGGGTTCAACGGAGTAGAATGGATGCATTTGGTGCGAAACCATTTTCACAACTTCGGTACCCCGAAATAGTGCATTCAATCCCGAAACACAAGTTTTGCATCTTTTTACATGCCGAAGGTTTCCAAAATGCTCCAATGCACTCCCTAACATCATTTTGGGTCCAATGGAGTAGAATGAATGCTTTTATTGCGCAACCAATTTCGCAACTTCTGTACCCTGAAATAGTGCATTTAGGCCCGAACCACAGTTTTGCATCTTTTAACATGCCGATTGTTTCTGAAATGCTCCAAACACTCGCAAACACCATTTTGGGTCCAATGGAGTAGAATGGATGCATTTGGTGCGAAACCATTTTCACAATTTCGGTATCCCGAAATAGTGCATTCAATCCCGAAACACAAGTTTTGCATCTTTTTACATGCCGAAGGTTTCCAAAATGCTCGAATACACTCCCAAACATCATTTTGGGTCCAATGGAGTAGAATGAATGCTTTTATTGTGCAACCATTTTCGCAACTTCGGTACCCCGGAATAGTGCAATGAGGTCCGAAGCACAAGTTTTGTATCTTTTCACATGCCGAAGGTTTCCGAAATGCTCCAAAACACTCCCAAACATCATTTTGGGTTCAATGGAGTAGAATGGATGCATTTGGTGCGAAACCATTTTCACAACTTCGGTACCCCGAAATAGTTCATTCAAGCCCGAAACACATGTTTTGCATCTTTTTACATGCCGAAGGTTTCCAAAATGCTCCAATACACTCCCAAACATCATTTTGGGTCCAATGGAGTAGAATGAATGTTTTTATTGCGAAACCATTTTCGCAACTTCAGTACCCCGAAATAGTGCATTTAGGCCCGAACCACAAGTTTTGCATCTTTTTACATGCCGAATGTTTCCGAAATGCTCCAAACACTCCCAAACATCATTTTGGGTCCAATGGAGTAGAATGGATGCATTTGGTGCGAAACCATTTTCGCAACTTCGGTACCCCGGAATAGTGCAATGAGGTCCGAAGCACAAGTTTTGTATCTTTTCACATGCTGAAGGTTTCCGAAATGCTCGAATACACTCCCAAACAACATTTTGGGTCCAATGGAGTAGAATGAATGCTTTTATTGTGAAACCATTTTCGCTACTTCGGAAACCCGGAATAGTGCAATGAGGTCCGAAACACAAGTTTTGTACCTTTTCACAAGCCGAAGGTTTCCGAATTGCTCCAAAACACTCCCGAACATCTTTTTGGGTCCAATGGAGTAGAATGGATGCATTTGGTGCGAAACCATTTTCACAACGTCGGTCCCCCGAAATAGTGCATTCAAGCCCGAAACTCAAGTTTTGCATCTTTTTACATGACGAAGGTTTCCAAAATGCTCCAATACACTCCCAAACATCATTTTGGGTCCAATGGAGTAGAATGAATGCATTTATTGCGCAACGATTTTCGCAACTTCTGTACCCCGAAATAGTGCATTTAGGCCCGAACTACAGTTTTGCATCTTTTCACATGCCGAATGTTTCTGAAATGCTCCAAACACTCGCAAACATCTTTTTGGGTTCAATGGAGTAGAATGGATGCATTTGGTGCGAAACCATTTTCACAACTTCGGTACCCCGAAATAGTGCATTCAAGCCCGAAACACAAGTTTTGCATCTTTTTATATGCCGAAGGTTTCAAAAATGCTCCCATACACTCCCAAACATCATTTTGGGTCTAATGGAGTAGAATGAATGCTTTTATTGCGCAACCATTTTCGCAACTTCTGTACCCCGAAATTGTGCATTTAGGCCTGAACCATAGTTTTGCATCTTTTTACATGCCGAATGTTTCCGAAATGCTCCAAACACTCCCAGACATCATTTTGAGTCCAATGGAGTAGAATGGATGCATTTGGTGCGAAACCATTTTCACAATTTCGGTATCCCGAAATAGTGCATTCAATCCCGAAACACAAGTTTTGCATCTTTTTACATGCCGAAGGTTTCCAAAATGCTCGAATACACTCCCAAACATCATTTTGGGTCCAATGGAGTAGAATGAATGCTTTTATTGCACAACCATTTTCGCAACTTCGGTACCCCGGAATAGTGCAATGAGGTCCGAAGCACCAGTTTTGTATCTTTTCACATGCCGAAGGTTTACGAAATGCTCCAAAACACTCCCAAACATCATTTTGGGTTCAATGGAGTAGAATGGATGCATTTGGTGCGAAACCATTTTCACAACTTCGGTACCCCGAAATAGTTCATTCAAGCCCGAAACACATGTTTTGCATCTTTTTACATGCCGAAGGTTTCCAAAATGCTCCAATACACTCCCAAACATCATTTTGGGTCCAATGGAGTAGAATGAATGTTTTTATTGCGAAACTATTTTCGCAACTTCAGTACCCCGAAATAGTGCATTTAGGCCCGAACCACAAGTTTTGCATCTTTTTACATGCCGAATGTTTCCGAAATGCTCCAAACACTCCCAAACATCATTTTGGGTCCAATGGAGTAGAATGGATGCATTTGGTGCGAAACCATTTTCGCAACTTCGGTATCCCAGAATAGTGCAATGAGGTCCGAAGCACAAGTTTTGTATCTTTTCACATGCTGAAGGTTTCCGAAATGCTCCAAAACACTCCCAAACATAATTTTGGGTTCAATGGAGTAGAATGGATGCATTTGGTGCGAAACCATTTTCACAACTTCGGTACCCCGAAATAGTGCATTCAAGCCCGAAACTCAAGTTTTGCATCTTTTTACATGCCGAAGGTTTCCAAAATGCTCCAATACACTCCCAAACATCATTTTGGGTCCAATGGAGTAGAATGAATGCTTTTATTGCGAAACCATTTTCGCAACTTCTGTACCCCGAAATAGTGCATTTAGGCCCGAACCACAGTTTTGCATCTTTTCACATGCCGAATGTTTCTGAAATGCTCCAAACAGTCGCAAACATCATTTTGGGTCCAATGGAGTAGAATGGATGCCTTTGGTGCGAAACCATTTTCACAATTTCGGTACCCCGAAATAGTGCATTCAAGCCCGAAACACAAGTTTTGCAACTTTTTACATGCCGAAGGTTTCCAAAATGCTCGAATACACTCCCAAACAACATTTTGGGTCCAATGGAGTAGAATTAATGCTTTTATTGTGAAACCATTTTCGCTACTTCGGAAACCCAGAATAGTGCAATGAGGTCCGAAACACAAGTTTTGTATCTTTTCACATGCCGAAGGTTTCCGAAATGCTCCAAAACACTCACAAACATCTTTTTGGGTTCAATGGAGTAGAATGGATGCATTTGGTGCGAAACCATTTTCACAACTTCGGTACTCCAAAATAGTGCATTCAAGCTCGAAACACAAGTTTTGCATCTTTTTACATGCCGAAGATTTCAAAAATGCTCCAATACACTCCCAAACATCATTTTGGGTCCAATGGAGTAGAATGAATGCTTTTATTGCACAACCATTTTCGCAACTTCTGTACCCCGAAATAGTGCATTTAGGCCCGAACCATAGTTTTGCATCTTTTTACATGCCGAATGTTTCCGAAATGCTCCAAACACTCCCAAACATCATTTTGAGTCCAGTGGAGTAGAATGGATGCATTTGGTGCGAAACCATTTTCACAATTTCGGTATCCCGAAATAGTGCATTCAATCCCGAAACACAAGTTTTGCATCTTTTTACATGCCGAAGGTTTCCAAAATGCTCGAATACACTCCCAAACATCATTTTGGGTCCAATGGAGTAGAATGAATGCTTTTATTGCGCAACCATTTTCGCAACTTCGGTACCTCGGAATAGTGCAATGAGGTCCAAAGCACAAGTTTTGTATCTTTTCACATGCCGAAGGTTTCCGAAATGCTCCAAAACACTCCCAAACATCATTTTGGGTTCAATGGAGTAGAATGGATGCATTTGGTGCGAAACCATTTTCACAACTTCGGTACCCCGAAATAGTTCATTCAAGCCCGAAACACATGTTTTGCATCTTTTTACATGCCGAAGGTTTCCAAAATGCTCCAATACACTCCCAAACATCATTTTGGGTCGAATGGAGTAGAATGAATGTTTTTATTGCGAAACCATTTTCGCAACTTCAGTACCCCGAAATAGTGCATTTAGGCCCCAACCACAAGTTTTGCATCTTTTTACATGCCGAATGTTTCCGAAATGCTCCAAACACTCCCAAACATCATTTTGGGTCCAATGGAGTAGAATGGATGCATTTGGTGCGAAACCATTTTCACAACTTCGGTACCCCGGAATAGTGCAATGAGGTCCGAAGCACAAGTTTAGTATCTTTTCACATGCCGAAGGTTTCCGAAATGCTGCAAAACACTCCCAAACATAATTTTGGGTTCAATGAAGTAGAATGGATGCATTTGGTGCGAATCCATTTTAACAACTTCGGTACCCGAAATAGTGCATTCAAGCCCGAAACCCAAGTTTTGCATCTTTTTACATGCCGAAGGTTTCCAAAATGCTCCAATACACTCCCAAACATCATTTTGGGTCCAATGGAGTAGAATGAATGCTTTTATTGCGCAACCATTTTTGCAACTTCAGTACCCCGAAATAGTGCATTTAGGCCCGAACCACAAGTTTTTCATCTTTTTACATGCCGAATGTTTCCGAAATGCTCCATACACTCCCAAACATCATTTTGGGTCCAATGGAGTAGAATGGATGCATTTGGTGCGAAACCATTTTCGCAACTTCGGTACCCCGGAATAGTGCAATGAGGTCCGAAGCACAAGTTTAGTATCTTTTCACATGCCGAAGGTTTCCGAAATGCTGCAAAACACTCCCAAACATAATTTTGGGTTCAATGAAGTAGAATGGATGCATTTGGTGCAAATCCATTTTAACAACTTCGGTACCCGAAATAGTGCATTCAAGCCCGAAACCCATGTTTTGCATCTTTTTACATGCCGAAGGTTTCCAAAATGCTCCAATACACTCCCAAACATCATTTTGGGTCCAATGGAGTAGAATGAATGCTTTTATTGCGCAACCATTTTCGCAACTTCTGTACCCCGAAATAGTGCTTTTAGGCACGAACCACAGTTTTGCATCTTTTTACATGCCGAATGTTTTCGAAATGCTCCAAACACTCCCAAACATCATTTTGGGTCCAATGGAGTAGAATAGATGCATTTGGTGCAAAACCATTTTCACAATTTCGGTATCCCGAAATAGTGCATTCAATCCCGAAACACAAGTTTTGCATCTTTTTACATGCCGAAGGTTTCCAAAATGCTCGAATACACTCCCAAACATCACTTTGGGTCCAATGGAGTAGAATGAATGCTTTTATTGTGAAACCATTTTCGCAACTTCGGTACCCCGGAATAGTGCAATGATGTCCGAAACACAAGTTTTGTATCTTTTCACATGCCGAAGGTTTTCGAAGTGCTCCAAAACACTCCCAAACATAATTTTGGGTGGAATGGAGTAGAATGGATGCATTTGGTGCGAAACCATTTTCACAACTTCGGTACCCCGAAATAGTGCATTCAAGCCCGAAACTCAAGTTTTGCATCTTTTTACATGACGAAGGTTTCCAAAATGCTCCAATACACTCCCAAACATCATTTTGGGTCCAATGGAGTAGAATGAATGCTTTTATTGCGCAACCATTTTCGCAACTTCTGTACCCCGAAATGGTGCTTTTAGGCACGAACCACAGTTTTGCATCTTTTTACATGCCGAATGTTTTCGAAATGCTCCAAACACTCCCAAACATCATTTTGGGTCCAATGGAGTAGAATAGATGCATTTGGTGCAAAACCATTTTCACAATTTCGGTATCCCGAAATAGTGCATTCAAGCCCGAAACACAAGTTTTGCATCTTTTTACATGTCGAAGGTTTCCAAAATGCTCCAATACACTCCCTAACATAATTTTTGGTCCAATGGAGTAGAATGAATGCTTTTATTGCGCAACCATTTTCGCAACTTCTGTACCCTGAAATAGTGCATTTAGGCCCGAACCACAGTTTTGCATCTTTTAACATGCCGAATGTTTCTGAAATGCTCCAAACACTCGCAAACATAATTTTAGGTCCAATGGAGTAGAATGGATGCATTTGGTGCGAAACCATTTTCACAATTTCGGTATCCTGAAATAGTGCATTCAATCCCGAAACACAAGTTTTGCATCTTTTTACATGCCGAAGGTTTCCAAAATGCTCGAATACACTCCCAAACATCATTTTGGGTCCAATGGATTAGAATGGATGCATTTGGTGCGAAACCATTTTCACAACTTCGGTTCCCCGAAATAGTGCATTTAGGCCCGAACCACAGTTTTGCATCTTTTTACATGCCGAATGTTTCCTAAATGCTCCAAACACTCCCAAACATCATTTTGGGTCCAATGGAGTAGAATGGATGCATTTGGTGCGAAACCATTTTCACAATTTTGGTATCCCGAAATAGTGCATTCAAACCTGAAACACAAGTTTTGCATCTTTTTACATGCCGAAGGTTTGCAAAATGCTCGAATACACTCCCAAACATCATTTTGGGTCCAATGGAGTAGAATGAATGCTTTTGTTGTGAAACCATTTTCGCAACTTCGGTATCCCGGAATAATGCAATGAGGTTCGAAACACAAGTTTTGTATCTTTTCACATGCCGAAGGTTTGCGAAATGCTCCAAAACACTCCCAAACATCATTTTGGGTTCAATGGAGTAGAATGGATGCATTTGGTGCGAAACCATTTTCACAACTTCGGTACCCTGAAATAGTGCATTCAAGCCCGAAACACAAGTTTTACATCTTTTTACATGTCGAAGGTTTCCAAAATGCTCCAATACACTCCCTAAAATCATTTTGGGTCCAATGGAGTAGAATGAATGCTTTTATTGCGCAACCAATTTCGCAACTTCTGTACCCTGAAATAGTGCATTTAGGCCCGAACCACAGTTTTGCATCTTTTAACATGCCGATTGTTTCTGAAATGCTCCAAACACTCGCAAACACCATTTTGGGTCCAATGGAGTAGAATGGATGCATTTGGTGCGAAACCATTTTCACAATTTCGGTATCCCGAAATAGTGCATTCAATCCCGAAACACAAGTTTTGCATCTTTTTACATGCCGAAGGTTTCCAAAATGCTCGAATACACTCCCAAACATCATTTTGGGTCCAATGGAGTAGAATGAATGCTTTTATTGTGAAACCATTTTCGCAACTTCGGTACCTCGGAATAGTGCAATGAGGTCCGAAACACAAGTTTTGTATCTTTTCACAAGCCGAAAGTTTTGCACATTTTTACATGCCGAATGTTTCCTAAATGCTCCAAACACTCCCAAACATCATTTTGGGTCCAATGGAGTAGAATGAATGCATTTGGTGCGAAACCATTTTCACAATTTCGGTACCCCGAAATAGTGCATTCAAGCCCGAAGCACAAGTTTTGCATCTTTTTACAAGCCGAAGGTTTCCAAAATGCTCCAATACACTCCCAAACATCATTTTCGGTCCAATGGAGTAGAATGAATGTTTTTATTACGAAACCATTTTTGCAACTTCAGTACCCCGAAATAGTGCATTTAGGCCCGAACCACAAGTTTTGCATCTTTTTACATGCCGAATGTTTCCGAAATGCTCCATACACTCCCAAACATCATTTTGGGTCCAATGGAGTAGAATGGATGCATTTGGTGCGAAACCATTTTCACAACTTCGGTACCCCGAAATAGTGCATTTAGGCCCGAACCACAGTTTTGCATCTTTTTACATGCCGAATGTTTCCTAAATGCTCCAAACACTCCCAAACATCATTTTGGGTCCAATGGAGTAGAATGGATGCATTTGGTGCGAAACCATTTTCACAATTTCGGTATCCCGAAATAGTGCATTCAAGCCCGAAACACAAGTTTTGCATCATTTTACATGCCGAAGGTTTGCAAAATGCTCGAATACACTCCCAAACATCATTTTGGGTCCAATGGAGTAGAATGAATGCTTTTATTGTGAAACCATTTTCGCAACTTCGGTACCCCGGAATAATGCAATGAGGTCCGAAACACAAGTTTTGTATCTTTTCACATGCCGAAGGTTTGCGAAATGCTCCAAAGCACTCCCAAACATCATTTTGGGTTCAATGGAGTAGAATGGATGCATTTGGTGCGAAACCATTTTCACAACTTCGGTACCCTGAAATAGTGCATTCAAGCCCGAAACACAAGTTTTGCATCTTTTTACATACCGAAGGTTTGCAAAATGCTCGAATACACTCCCAAACATCATTTTGGGTCCAATGGAGTAGAATGAATGCTTTTATTGTGAAACCATTTTCGCAACTTCGGTACCCCGGAATAATGCAATGAGGTCCGAAACACAAGTTTTGTATCTTTTTACATGCCGAAGGTTTCCGAAATGCTCCAAAACAATCCCAAACATAATTTTGGGTTCAATGGAGTAGAATGGATGCATTTGGTGCGAAACCATTTTCACAACTTCGGTACCCCGAAATAGTGCATTCAAGCCCGAAACTCAAGTTTTGCATCTTTTTACATGCCGAAGGTTTCCAAAATGCTCCAATACACTCCCAAACATCATTTTGGGTCCAATGGAGTAGAATGAATGCTTTTATTACGCAACCATTTTCGCAACTTCTGTACCCCGAAATAGTGCATTTAGGCCCGAACCACAGTTTTGCATCTTTTAACATGCCAAATGTTTCTAAAATGCTCCAAACACTCGCAAACATCATTTTGGGTCCAATGGAGTAGAATGGATGCATTTGGTGCGAAACCATTTTCACAATTTCGGTATCCCGAAATAGTGCATTCAATCCCGAAACACAAGTTTTGCATCTTTTTACATGCCGAAGGTTTCCAAAATGCTCGAATACACTCCCAAACATCACTTTGGGTCCAATGGAGTAGAATGAATGCTTTTATTGTGAAACCATTTTCGCAACTTCGGTACCCCGGAATAGTGCAATGAGGTCCGAAACACAAGTTTTGTATCTTTTCACATGCCGAAGGTTTCCGAAATGCTCCAAAACACTCCCAAACATCATTTTGGGTCCAATGGATTAGAATGGATGCATTTGGTGCAAAACCATTTTCACAACTTCGGTACCCCGAAATAGTGCATTTAGGCCCGAACCACAGTTTTGCATCTTTTTACGTGCCGAATGTTTCCTAAATGCTCCAAACACTCCCAAACATCATTTTGGGTCCAATGGAGTAGAATGGATACATTTGGTGCGAAACCATTTTCACAATTTCGGTATCCCGAAATATTGCATTCAAGCCCGAAACACAAGTTTTGCATCTTTTTACATGCCGAAGGTTTGCAAAATGCTCGAATACACTCCCAAACTTCATTTTGGGTCCAATGGAGTAGAATGAATGCTTTTGTTGTGAAACCATTTTCGCAACTTCGGTACCCCGGAATAATGCAATGAGGTTCGAAACACAAGTTTTGTATCTTTTCACATGCCGAAGGTTTGCGAAATGCTCCAAAACACTCCCAAACATCATTTTGGGTTCAATGGAGTAGAATGGATGCATTTGGTGCGAAACCATTTTCACAACTTCGGTACCCTGAAATAGTGCATTCACGCCCGAAACATAAGTTTTGCATCTTTTTACATGTCGAAGGTTTCCAAAATGCTCCAATACACTCCCTAACATCATTTTGGGTCAAATGGAGTAGAATGAATGCTTTTATTGCGCAACCAATTTCGCAACTTCTGTACCCTGAAATAGTGCATTTAGGCCCGAACCACAGTTTTGCATCTTTTAACATGCTGATTGTTTCTGAAATGCTCCAAACACTCGCAAACATCATTTTGGGTAAAATGGAGTAGAATGGATGCATTTGGTGCGAAACCATTTTCACAATTTCGGTATCCCGAAATAGTGCATTCAATCCCGAAACACAAGTTTTGCATCTTTTTACATGCCGAAGGTTTCCAAAATGCTCGAATACACTCCCAAACATCATTTTGGGTCCAATGGAGTAGAATGAATCCTTTTATTGCGCAACCATTTTCGCAACTTCTGTACCCCGAAATAGTGCATTTAGGCCCGAACCACAGTTTTGCACCTTTTTACATGCCGAATGTTTCCTAAATGCTCCAAACACTCCCAAACATCATTTTGGGTCCAATGGAGTAGAATGAATGCATTTGGTGCGAAACCATTTTCACAATTTCGGTACCCCGAAATAGTGCATTCAATCCCGAAGCACAAGTTTTGCATCTTTTTACAAGCCAAAGGTTTCCAAAATGCTCCAATACACTCCCAAACATCATTTTCGGTCCAATGGAGTAGAATGATTGTTTTTATTACGAAACCATTTTTGCAACTTCAGTACCCCGAAATAGTGCATTTAGGCCCGAACCACAAGTTTTGCATCTTTTTACATGCCGAATGTTTCCGAAATGCTCCATACACTCCCAAACATCATTTTGGGTCCAATGGAGTAGAATGGATGCATTTGGTGCGAAACCATTTTCACAACTTCGGTACCCCGAAATAGTGCATTTAGGCCCGAACCACAGTTTTGCATCTTTTTACATGCCGAATGTTTCCTAAATGCTCCAAACACTCCCAAACATCATTTTGGGTCCAATGGAGTAGAATGGATGCATTTGGTGCGAAACCATTTTCACAATTTCGGTATCCCGAAATAGTGCATTCAAGCCCGAAGCACAAGTTTTGCATCTTTTTACAAGCCGAAGGTTTCCAAAATGCTAGAATACACTCCCAAACATCACTTTGGGTCCAATGGAGTAGAATGAATGCTTTTATTGTGAAACCATTTTCGCAACTTCGGTACCCCGGAATAGTGCAATGAGGTCCGAAACACAAGTTTTGTATCTTTTCACATGCCGAAGGTTTCCAAAATGCTCCAAAACACTCCCAAACATCATTTTGGGTCCAATGGATTAGAATGGATGCATTTGGTGCGAAACCATTTTCACAACTTCGGTACCCCGAAATAGTGCATTTAGGCCCGAACCATAGTTTTGCATCTTTTTACATGCCGAATGTTTCCTAAATGCTCCAAACACTCCCAAACATCATTTTGGGTCCAATGGAGTAGAATGGATGCATTTGGTGCGAAACCATTTCCACAATTTCGGTATCCCGAAATAGTGCATTCAAGCCCGAAACACAAGTTTTGCATCTTTTTACATGCCGAAGGTTTGCAAAATGCTCGAATACACTCCCAAACATCATTTTGGGTCCAATGGAGTAGAATGATTGCTTTTGTTGTGAAACCATTTTCGCAACTTCGGTACCCCGAAATAATGCAATGAGGTTCGAAACACAAGTTTTGTATCTTTTCACATGCCGAAGGTTTGCGAAATGCTCCAAAACACTCCCAAACATCATTTTGGGTTCAATGGAGTAGAATGGATGCATTTGGTGCGAAACCATTTTCACAACTTCGGTACCCTGATATAGTGCATTCAAGCCCGAAACACAAGTTTTGCATCTTTTTACATGACGAAGGTTTCCAAAATGCTCCAATACACTCCCTAACATCATTTTGGGTCCAATGGAGTAGAATGAATGCTTTTATTGCGCAACCAATTTCGCAACTTCTGTACCCTGAAATAGTGCATTTAGGCCCGAACCACAGTTTTGCATCTTTTAACATGCCGATTGTTTCTGAAATGCTCCAAACACTCGCAAACATCATTTTGGGTCCAATGGAGTAGAATGGATGCATTTGGTGCGAAACCATTTTCACAATTTCGGTATCCCGAAATAGTGCATTCAATCCCGAAACACAAGTTTTGCATCTTTTTACATGCCGAAGGTTTCCAAAATGCTCGAATACACTCCCAAACATCATTTTGGGTCCAATGGAGTAGAATGAATCCTTTTATTGCGCAACCATTTTCACAACTTCTGTACCCCGAAATAGTGCATTTAGGCCCGAACCACAGTTTTGCACCTTTTTACATGCCGAATGTTTCCTAAATGCTCCAAACACTCCCAAACATCATTTTGGGTCCAATGGAGTAGAATGAATGCATTTGGTGCGAAACCATTTTCACAATTTCGGTACCCCGAAATAGTGCATTCAAGCCCGAAGCACAAGTTTTGCATCTTTTTACAAGCCGAAGGTTTCCAAAATGCTCCAATACACTCCCAAACATCATTTTCGGTCCAATGGAGTAGAATGAATGTTTTTATTACGAAACCATTTTTGCAACTTCAGTACCCCGAAATAGTGCATTTAGGCCCGAACCACAAGTTTTGCATCTTTTTACATGCCGAATGTTTCCGAAATGCTCCATACACTCCCAAACATCATTTTGGGTCCAATGGAGTAGAATGGATGCATTTGGTGCGAAACCATTTTCACAACTTCGGTACCCCGAAATAGTGCATTTAGGCCCGAACCACAGTTTTGCATCTTTTTACATGCCGAATGTTTCCTAAATGCTCCAAACACTCCCAAACATCATTTTGGGTCCAATGGAGTAGAATGGATGCATTTGGTGCGAAACCATTTTCACAATTTCGGTATCCCGAAATAGTGCATTCAAGCCCGAAACACAAGTTTTGCATCATTTTACATGCCGAAGGTTTGCAAAATGCTCGAATACACTCCCAAACATCATTTTGGGTCCAATGGAGTAGAATGAATGCTTTTATTGTGAAACCATTTTCGCAACTTCGGTACCCCGGAATAATGCAATGAGGTCCGAAACACAAGTTTTGTATCTTTTCACATGCCGAAGGTTTGCGAAATGCTCCAAAGCACTCCCAAACATCATTTTGGGTTCAATGGAGTAGAATGGATGCATTTGGTGCGAAACCATTTTCACAACTTCGGTACCCTGAAATAGTGCATTCAAGCCCGAAACACAAGTTTTGCATCTTTTTACATACCGAAGGTTTGCAAAATGCTCGAATACACTCCCAAACATCATTTTGGGTCCAATGGAGTAGAATGAATGCTTTTATTGTGAAACCATTTTCGCAACTTCGGTACCCCGAAATAATGCAATGAGGTCCGAAAGACAAGTTTTGTATCTTTTTACATGCCGAAGGTTTCCGAAATGCTCCAAAACAATCCCAAACATAAATTTGGGTTCAATGGAGTAGAATGGATGCATTTGGTGCGAAACCATTTTCACAACTTCGGTACCCCGAAATAGTGCATTCAAGCCCGAAACTCAAGTTTTGCATCTTTTTACATGCCGAAGGTTTCCAAAATGCTCCAATACACTCCCTAACATAATTTTTGGTCCAATGGAGTAGAATGAATGCTTTTATTGCGCAACCATTTTCGCAACTTCTGTACCCCGAAATAGTGCATTTAGGCCCGAACCACAGTTTTGCATCTTTTAACATGCCGAATGTTTCTGAAAAGCTCCAAACACTCGCAAACATCATTTTGGGTCCAATGGAGTAGAATGGATGCATTTGGTGCGAAACCATTTTCACAATTTCGGTATCCCGAAATAGTGCATTCAATCCCGAAACACAAGTTTTGCATCTTTTTACATGCCGAAGGTTTCCAAAATGCTAGAATACACTCCCAAACATCACTTTGGGTCCAATGGAGTAGAATGAATGCTTTTATTGTGAAACCATTTTCGCAACTTCGGTACCCCGGAATAGTGCAATGAGGTCCGAAACACAAGTTTTGTATCTTTTCACATGCCGAAGGTTTCCAAAATGCTCCAAAACACTCCCAAACATCATTTTGGGTCCAATGGATTAGAATGGATGCATTTGGTGCGAAACCATTTTCACAACTTCGGTACCCCGAAATAGTGCATTTAGGCCCGAACCATAGTTTTGCATCTTTTTACATGCCGAATGTTTCCTAAATGCTCCAAACACTCCCAAACATCATTTTGGGTCCAATGGAGTAGAATGGATGCATTTGGTGCGAAACCATTTTCACAATTTCGGTATCCCGAAATAGTGCATTCAAGCCCGAAACACAAGTTTTGCATCTTTTTACATGCCGAAGGTTTGCAAAATGCTCGAATACACTCCCAAACATCATTTTGGGTCCAATGGAGTAGAATGAATGCTTTTGTTGTGAAACCATTTTCGCAACTTCGGTACCCCGAAATAATGCAATGAGGTTCGAAACACAAGTTTTGTATCTTTTCACATGCCGAAGGTTTGCGAAATGCTCCAAAACACTCCCAAACATCATTTTGGGTTCAATGGAGTAGAATGGATGCATTTGGTGCGAAACCATTTTCACAACTTCGGTACCCTGATATAGTGCATTCAAGCCCGAAACACAAGTTTTGCATCTTTTTACATGACGAAGGTTTCCAAAATGCTCCAATACACTCCCTAACATCATTTTGGGTCCAATGGAGTAGAATGAATGCTTTTATTGCGCAACCAATTTCGCAACTTCTGTACCCTGAAATAGTGCATTTAGGCCCGAACCACAGTTTTGCATCTTTTAACATGCCGATTGTTTCTGAAGTGCTCCAAACACTCGCAAACATCATTTTGGGTCCAATGGAGTAGAATGGATGCATTTGGTGCGAAACCATTTTCACAATTTCGGTATCCCGAAATAGTGCATTCAATCCCGAAACACAAGTTTTGCATCTTTTTACATGCCGAAGGTTTCCAAAATGCTCGAATACACTCCCAAACATCATTTTGGGTCCAATGGAGTAGAATGAATCCTTTTATTGCGCAACCATTTTCACAACTTCTGTACCCCGAAATAGTGCATTTAGGCCCGAACCACAGTTTTGCACCTTTTTACATGCCGAATGTTTCCTAAATGCTCCAAACACTCCCAAACATCATTTTGGGTCCATTGGAGTAGAATGAATGCATTTGGTGCGACTGCATTGTCACACTTTCGGTACCCCGCAATAGTGCATGCAAGCCCGAAGCACAAGTTTTGCATCTTTTTACAAGCCGAAGGTTTCCAAAATGCTCCAATACACTCCCAAACCTCAATTTCGGTCCAATGGAGTAGAATAAATGTTTTTATTACGAAACCATTTTTGCAACTTCAGTACCCCGAAATAGTGCATTTAGGCCCGAACCACAAGTTTTGCATCTTTTTACATGCCGAATGTTTCCGAAATGCTCCATACACTCCCAAACATCATTTTGGGTCCAATGGAGTAGAATGGATGCATTTGGTGCGAAACCATTTTCACAACTTCGGTACCCCGAAATAGTGCATTTAGGCCCGAACCACAGTTTTGCATCTTTTTACATGCCGAATGTTTCCTAAATGCTCCAAACACTCCCAAACATCATTTTGGGCCCAATGGAGTAGAATAGATGCATTTGGTGCGAAACCATTTTCACAATTTCGGTATCCCGAAATAGTGCATTCAAGCCCGAAACACAAGTTTTGCATCATTTTACATGCCGAAGGTTTGCAAAATGCTCGAATACACTCCCAAACATCATTTTGGGTCCAATGGAGTAGAATGAATGCTTTTATTGTGAAACCATTTTCGCAACTTCGGTACCCCGGAATAATGCAATGAGGTCCGAAACACAAGTTTTGTATCTTTTCACATGCCGAAGGTTTGCGAAATGCTCCAAAGCACTCCCAAACATCATTTTGGGTTCAATGGAGTAGAATGGATGCATTTGGTGCGAAACCATTTTCACAACTTCGGTACCCTGAAATAGTGCATTCAAGCCCGAAACACAAGTTTTGCATCTTTTTACATACCGAAGGTTTGCAAAATGCTCGAATACACTCCCAAACATCATTTTGGGTCCAATGGAGTAGAATGAATGCTTTTATTGTGAAACCATTTTCGCAACTTCGGTACCCCGGAATAATGCAATGAGGTCCGAAACACAAGTTTTGTATCTTTTTACATGCCGAAGGTTTCCGAAATGCTCCAAAACAATCCCAAACATAATTTTGGGTTCAATGGAGTAGAATGGATGCATTTGGTGCGAAACCATTTTCACAACTTCGGTACCCCGAAATAGTGCATTCAAGCCCGAAACTCAAGTTTTGCATCTTTTTACATGCCGAAGGTTTCCAAAATGCTCCAATACACTCCCAAACATCATTTTGGGTCCAATGGAGTAGAATGAATGCTTTTATTACGCAACCATTTTCGCAACTTCTGTACCCCGAAATAGTGCATTTAGGCCCGAACCACAGTTTTGCATCTTTTAACATGCCAAATGTTTCTGAAATGCTCCAAACACTCGCAAACATCATTTTGGGTCCAATGGAGTAGAATGGATGCATTTGGTGCGAAACCATTTTCACAATTTCGGTATCCCGAAATAGTGCATTCAATCCCGAAACACAAGTTTTGCATCTTTTTACATGCCGAAGGTTTCCAAAATGCTCGAATACACTCCCAAACATCACTTTCGGTCCAATGGAGTAGAATGAATGCTTTTATTGTGAAACCATTTTCGCAACTTCGGTACCCCGGAATAGTGCAATGAGGTCCGAAACACAAGTTTTGTATCTTTTCACATGCCGAAGGTTTCCGAAATGCTCCAAAACACTCCCAAACATCATTTTGGGTCCAATGGATTAGAATGGATGCATTTGGTGCAAAACCATTTTCACAACTTCGGTACCCCGAAATAGTGCATTTAGGCCCGAACCACAGTTTTGCATCTTTTTACGTGCCGAATGTTTCCTAAATGCTCCAAACACTCCCAAACATCATTTTGGGTCCAATGGAGTAGAATGGATACATTTGGTGCGAAACCATTTTCACAATTTCGGTATCCCGAAATATTGCATTCAAGCCCGAAACACAAGTTTTGCATCTTTTTACATGCCGAAGGTTTGCAAAATGCTCGAATACACTCCCAAACTTCATTTTGGGTCCAATGGAGTAGAATGAATGCTTTTGTTGTGAAACCATTTTCGCAACTTCGGTACCCCGGAATAATGCAATGAGGTTCGAAACACAAGTTTTGTATCTTTTCACATGCCGAAGGTTTGCGAAATGCTCCAAAACACTCCCAAACATCATTTTGGGTTCAATGGAGTAGAATGGATGCATTTGGTGCGAAACCATTTTCACAACTTCGGTACCCTGAAATAGTGCATTCACGCCCGAAACATAAGTTTTGCATCTTTTTACATGTCGAAGGTTTCTAAAATGCTCCAATACACTCCCTAACATCATTTTGGGTCAAATGGAGTAGAATGAATGCTTTTATTGCGCAACCAATTTCGCAACTTCTGTACCCTGAAATAGTGCATTTAGGCCCGAACCACAGTTTTGCATCTTTTAACATGCTGATTGTTTCTGAAATGCTCCAAACACTCGCAAACATCATTTTGGGTAAAATGGAGTAGAATGGATGCATTTGGTGCGAAACCATTTTCACAATTTCGGTATCCCGAAATAGTGCATTCAATCCCGAAACACAAGTTTTGCATCTTTTTACATGCCGAAGGTTTCCAAAATGCTCGAATACACTCCCAAACATCATTTTGGGTCCAATGGAGTAGAATGAATCCTTTTATTGCGCAACCATTTTCGCAACTTCTGTACCCCGAAATAGTGCATTTAGGCCCGAACCACAGTTTTGCACCTTTTTACATGCCGAATGTTTCCTAAATGCTCCAAACACTCCCAAACATCATTTTGGGTCCAATGGAGTAGAATGAATGCATTTGGTGCGAAACCATTTTCACAATTTCGGTACCCCGAAATAGTGCATTCAATCCCGAAGCACAAGTTTTGCATCTTTTTACAAGCCAAAGGTTTCCAAAATGCTCCAATACACTCCCAAACATCATTTTCGGTCCAATGGAGTAGAATGATTGTTTTTATTACGAAACCATTTTTGCAACTTCAGTACCCCGAAATAGTGCATTTAGGCCCGAACCACAAGTTTTGCATCTTTTTACATGCCGAATGTTTCCGAAATGCTCCATACACTCCCAAACATCATTTTGGGTCCAATGGAGTAGAATGGATGCATTTGGTGCGAAACCATTTTCACAACTTCGGTACCCCGAAATAGTGCATTTAGGCCCGAACCACAGTTTTGCATCTTTTTACATGCCGAATGTTTCCTAAATGCTCCAAACACTCCCAAACATCATTTTGGGTCCAATGGAGTAGAATGGATGCATTTGGTGCGAAACCATTTTCACAAATTCGGTAACCCGAAATAGTGCATTCAAGCCCGAAGCACAAGTTTTGCATCTTTTTACAAGCCGAAGGTTTCCAAAATGCTCCAAAACACTCCCAAACATCATTTTGGGTCCAATGGATTAGAATGGATGCATTTGGTGCGAAACCATTTTCACAACTTCGGTACCCCGAAATAGTGCATTTAGGCCCGAACCACAGTTTTGCATCTTTTTACATGCCGAATGTTTCCTAAATGCTCCAAACACTCCCAAACATCATTTTGGGTCCAATGGAGTAGAATGGATGCATTTGGTGCGAAACCATTTTCACAATTTCGGTATCCCGAAATAGTGCATTCAAGCCCGAAACACAAGTTTTGCATCTTTTTACATGCCGAAGGTTTGCAAAATGCTCGAATACACTCCCAAACATCATTTTGGGTCCAATGGAGTAGAATGAATGCTTTTGTTGTGAAACCATTTTCGCAACTTCGGTACCCCGGAATAATGCAATGAGGTCCGAAACACAAGTTTTGTATCTTTTCACATGCCGAAGGTTTGCGAAATGCTCCAAAGCACTCCCAAACATCATTTTGGGTTCAATGGAGTAGAATGGATGCATTTGGTGCGAAACCATTTTCACAACTTCGGTACCCTGAAATAGTGCATTCAAGCCTGAAACACAAGTTTTGCATCTTTTTACATGACGAAGGTTTCCAAAATGCTCCAATACACTCCCTAACATAATTTTTGGTCCAATGGAGTAGAATGAATGCTTTTATTGCGCAACCATTTTCGCAACTTCTGTACCCCGAAATAGTGCATTTAGGCCCGAACCACAGTTTTGCATCTTTTAACATGCCGAATGTATCTGAAAAGCTCCAAACACTCGCAAACATCATTTTGGGTCCAATGGAGTAGAATGGATGCATTTGGTGCGAAACCATTTTCACAATTTCGGTATCCCGAAATAGTGCATTCAATCCCGAAACACAAGTTTTGCATCTTTTTACATGCCGAAGGTTTCCAAAATGCTAGAATACACTCCCAAACATCACTTTGGGTCCAATGGAGTAGAATGAATGCTTTTATTGTGAAACCATTTTCGCAACTTCGGTACCCCGGAATAGTGCAATGAGGTCCGAAACACAAGTTTTGTATCTTTTCACATGCCGAAGGTTTCCAAAATGCTCCAAAACACTCCCAAACATCATTTTGGGTCCAATGGATTAGAATGGATGCATTTGGTGCGAAACCATTTTCACAACTTCGGTACCCCGAAATAGTGCATTTAGGCCCGAACCATAGTTTTGCATCTTTTTACATGCCGAATGTTTCCTAAATGCTCCAAACACTCCCAAACATCATTTTGGGTCCAATGGAGTAGAATGGATGCATTTGGTGCGAAACCATTTTCACAATTTCGGTATCCCGAAATAGTGCATTCAAGCCCGAAACACAAGTTTTGCATCTTTTTACATGCCGAAGGTTTGCAAAATGCTCGAATACACTCCCAAACATCATTTTGGGTCCAATGGAGTAGAATGAATGCTTTTGTTGTGAAACCATTTTCGCAACTTCGGTACCCCGAAATAATGCAATGAGGTTCGAAACACAAGTTTTGTATCTTTTCACATGCCGAAGGTTTGCGAAATGCTCCAAAACACTCCCAAACATCATTTTGGGTTCAATGGAGTAGAATGGATGCATTTGGTGCGAAACCATTTTCACAACTTCGGTACCCTGATATAGTGCATTCAAGCCCGAAACACAAGTTTTGCATCTTTTTACATGACGAAGGTTTCCAAAATGCTCCAATACACTCCCTAACATCATTTTGAGTCCAATGGAGTAGAATGAATGCTTTTATTGCGCAACCAATTTCGCAACTTCTGTACCCTGAAATAGTGCATTTAGGCCCGAACCACAGTTTTGCATCTTTTAACATGCTGATTGTTTCTGAAATGCTCCAAACACTCGCAAACATCATTTTGGGTCCAATGGAGTAGAATGGATGCATTTGGTGCGAAACCATTTTCACAATTTCGGTATCCCGAAATAGTGCATTCAATCCCGAAACACAAGTTTTGCATCTTTTTACATGCCGAAGGTTTCCAAAATGCTCGAATACACTCCCAAACATCATTTTGGGTCCAATGGAGTAGAATGAATCCTTTTATTGCGCAACCATTTTCACAACTTCTGTACCCCGAAATAGTGCATTTAGGCCCGAACCACAGTTTTGCACCTTTTTACATGCCGAATGTTTCCTAAATGCTCCAAACACTCCCAAACATCATTTTGGGTCCAATGGAGTAGAATGAATGCATTTGGTGCGAAACCATTTTCACAATTTCGGTACCCCGAAATAGTGCATTCAAGCCCGAAGCACAAGTTTTGCATCTTTTTACAAGCCGAAGGTTTCCAAAATGCTCCAATACACTCCCAAACATCATTTTCGGTCCAATGGAGTAGAATGAATGTTTTTATTACGAAACCATTTTTGCAACTTCAGTACCCCGAAATAGTGCATTTAGGCCCGAACCACAGTTTTGCATCTTTTTACATGCCGAATGTTTCCGAAATGCTCCAAACACTCCCAAACATCATTTTGGGTCCAATGGAGTAGAATGGATGCATTTGGTGCGAAACCATTTTCACAACTTCGGTACCCCGAAATAGTGCATTTAGGCCCGAACCACAGTTTTGCATCTTTTTACATGCCGAATGTTTCCTAAATGCTCCAAACACTCCCAAACATCATTTTGGGTCCAATGGAGTAGAATGAATGCTTTTATTGCGCAACCATTTTCACAATTTCGGTATCCCGAAATAGTGCATTCAAGCCCGAAACACAAGTTTTGCATCATTTTACATGCCGAAGGTTTGCAAAATGCTCGAATATACTCCCAAACATCATTTTGGGTCCAATGGAGTAGAATGAATGCTTTTATTGTGAAACTATTTTCGCAACTTCGGTACCCCGGAATAATGCAATGAGGTCCGAAACACAAGTTTTGTATCTTTTCACATGCCGAAGGTTTGCAAAATGCTCGAATACACTCCCAAACATCATTTTGGGTCCAATGGAGTAGAATGAATGCTTTTATTGTGAAACCATTTTCGCAACTTCGGTACCCCGGAATAATGCAATGAGGTCCGAAACACAAGTTTTGTATCTTTTTACATGCCGAAGGTTTCCGAAATGCTCCAAAACAATCCCAAACATAATTTTGGGTTCAATGGAGTAGAATGGATGCATTTGGTGCGAAACCATTTTCACAACTTCGGTACCCCGAAATAGTGCATTCAAGCCCGAAACTCAAGTTTTGCATCTTTTTACATGCCGAAGGTTTCCAAAATGCTCCAATACACTCCCAAACATCATTTTGGGTCCAATGGAGTAGAATGAATGCTTTTATTACGCAACCATTTTCGCAACTTCTGTACCCCGAAATAGTGCATTTAGGCCCGAACCACAGTTTTGCATCTTTTAACATGCCGAATGTTTCTGAAATGCTCCAAACACTCGCAAACATCATTTTGGGTCCAATGGAGTAGAATGGATGCATTTGGTGCGAAACCATTTTCACAATTTCGGTATCCCGAAATAGTGCATTCAATCCCGAAACACAAGTTTTGCATCTTTTTACATGCCGAAGGTTTCCAAAATGCTCCAATACACTCCCAAACATCATTTTGGGTCCAATGGAGTAGAATGAATGCTTTTATTGTGAAACCATTTTCGCAACTTCGGTACCCCGGAATAATGCAATGAGGTCCAAAACACAAGTTTTGCATCTTTTTACAAGCCGAAGGTTTCCAAAATGCTCCAATACACTCCCAAACATCATTTTGGGTCCAATGGAGTAGAATGAATCCTTTTATTGCGCAACCATTTTCGCAACTTTTGTACCCCGAAATAGTGCATTTAGGCCCGAACCACAGTTTTGCATCTTTTTACATGCCGAATGTTTTCGAAATGCTCCAAACACTCCCAAACATCATTTTCGGTCCAATGGAGTAGAATGAATGTTTTTATTACGAAACCATTTTTGCAACTTCAGTACCCCGAAATAGTGCATTTAGGCCCGAACCCAAGTTTTGCATCTTTTTACATGCCGAATGTTTCCGAAATGCTCCATACACTCCCAAACATCATTTTGGGTCCAATGGAGTAGAATGGATGCATTTGGTGCGAAACCATTTTCACAACTTCGGTACCCCGAAATAGTGCATTTAGGCCCGAACCACAGTTTTGCATCTTTTTACATGCCGAATGTTTCCTATTTGCTCCATACACTCCCAAAGATCATTTTGGGTCCAATGGAGTAGAATGGATGCATTTGGTAAGAAACCATTTTCTGAATTTCGGTATCCCGTAATAGTGCATTCAATCCCGAAACACAAGTTTTGCATCTTTTTACATGCCGAAGGTTTGCAAAATGCTCGAATACACTCCCAAACATCATTTTGGGTCCAATGGAGTAGAATGAATGCTTTTATTGTGAAACCATTTTCGCAACTTCGGTACCCCGGAATAATGCAATGAGGTCCGAAACACAAGTTTTGTATCTTTTCACATGCCGAAGGTTTCCAAAATGCTCCAAAGCACTCCCAAACATCATTTTGGGTTCAATGGAGTAGAATGAATGCTTTTATCGCGCAACCATTTTCGCAACTTCTGTATCCCGAAATAGTGCATTTAGGCCCGAACAACAATTTTGCATCTTTTTACATGCCAAATGCTTTCGAAAAGCTCCAAACACTCCCTAACATCATTTTGGGTCCAATGGAGTAGAATGGATGCATTTGGTGCAAAACCATTTTCACAACTTCGGTACCCCGAAATAGTGCATTCAAGCCCGAAACACAAGTTTTGCATCTTTTTACATTGCTGAAGGTTTCCAAAATGCTCCAATACACTCCCAAACATCATTTTGGGTCCAATGGAGTAGAATGAATGCTTCTATTGCGAAACCATTTTCGCAACTTCTGTACCCCGAAATAGTGCATTTAGGCCCGAACCACAAGTTTTGCATCTTTTTACATGCCGAATGTTTTCGAAATGCTCCAAACACTCCCAAACATCATTTTGGGTCCAATGGAGTAGAATGGATGCATTTGGTGCGAAACCATTTTCACAATGTCGGTATCCCGAAATAGTGCATTCAAGCCCGAAACACAAGTGTTGCATCTTTTTACATGCCGAAGGTTACCAAAATGCTCGAATACACTCCCAAACATCATTTTGGGTCCAATGGAGTAGAATGGATGCATTTGGTGCGAAACCATTTTCACAATTTCGGTATCCCGAAATAGTGCATTCAAGCCCGAAACACAAGTTTTTCATCTTTTTACATGCCGAAGGTTTCCAAAATGCTCCAATACACTCCCAAACATCATTTTGGGTCCAATGGAGTAGAATGAATGTTTTTATTGCGAAACCATTTTCGCAACTTCGGTACCCCAGAATAGTGCAATGAGGTCCGAAACACAAGTTTTGCATCTTTTTACATGACGAAGGTTTCCAAAATGCTCCAATACACTCCCTAACATAATTTTTGGTCCAATGGAGTAGAATGAATGCTTTTATTGCGCAACCATTTTCGCAACTTCTGTACCCCGAAATAGTGCATTTAGGCCCGAACCACAGTTTTGCATCTTTTAACATGCCGAATGTTTCTGAAATGCTCCAAACACTCGCAAACATCATTTTGGGTCCAATGGAGTAGAATGGATGCATTTGGTGCGAAACCATTTTCACAATTTCGGTATCCCGAAATAGTGCATTCAATCCCGAAACACAAGTTTTGCATCTTTTTACATGCCGAAGGTTTCCAAAATGCTCGAATACACTCCCAAACATCACTTTGGGTCCAATGGAGTAGAATGAATGCTTTTATTGGGAAACCATTTTCGCAACTTCGGTACCCCGGAATAGTGCAATGAGGTCCGAAACACAAATTTTGTATCTTTTCACATGCCGAAGGTTTCCGAAATGCTCCAAAACACTCCCAAACATCATTTTGGGTCCAATGGATTAGAATGGATGCATTTGGTGCGAAACCATTTTCACAACTTCGGTACCCCGAAATAGTGCATTTAGGCCCGAACCACAGTTTTGCATCTTTTTACATGCCGAATGTTTCCTAAATGCTCCAAACACTCCCAAACATCATTTTGGGTCCAATGGAGTAGAATGGATGCATTTGGTGCGAAACCATTTTCACAATTTCGGTATCCCGAAATAGTGCATTCAAGCCCGAAACACAAGTTTTGCATCTTTTTACATGCCGAAGGTTTGCAAAATGCTCGAATACACTCCCAAACATCATTTTGGGTCCAATGGAGTAGAATGAATGCTTTTGTTGTGAAACCATTTTCGCAACTTCGGTACCCCGGAATAATGCAATGAGGTTCGAAACACAAGTTTTGTATCTTTTCACATGCCGAAGGTTTGCGAAATGCTCCAAAACACTCCCAAACATCATTTTGGGTTCAATGGAGTAGAATGGATGCATTTGGTGCGAAACCATTTTCACAACTTCGGTACCCTGAAATAGTGCATTCAAGCCCGAAACACAAGTTTTGCATCTTTTTACATGTCGAAGGTTTCCAAAATGCTCCAATACACTCCCTAACATCATTTTGGGTCCAATGGAGTAGAATGAATGCTTTTATTGCGCAACCAATTTCGCAACTTCTGTACCCTGAAATAGTGCATTTAGGCCCGAACCACAGTTTTGCATCTTTTAACATGCCGATTGTTTCTGAAATGCTCCAAACACTCGCAAACATCATTTTGGGTCCAATGGAGTAGAATGGATGCATTTGGTGCGAAACCATTTTCACAATTTCGGTATCCCGAAACACAAGTTTTGCATCTTTTTACATGCCGAAGGTTTCCAAAATGCTCGAATACACTCCCAAACATCATTTTGGGTCCAATGGAGTAGAATGAATCCTTTTATTGCGCAACCATTTTCACAACTTCTGTACCCCGAAATAGTGCATTTAGGCCCGAACCACAGTTTTGCACCTTTTTACATGCCGATTGTTTCCTAAATGCTCCAAACACTCCCAAACATCATTTTGGGTCCAATGGAGT